>JALLAY010001584.1:0-10068 GCA_036939635.1 Cyclotella baltica | reverse complement strand
GATTGCAAATCGTAGCCGAGCCCTCAAAAGATCCAGATTGCAAATCAGGGGCGGGCGACGAGAGTTTTTGCAAATCTGTGGGTTCGGGGGCCGAGAAGACCGAGTACAGATGCAACACACTGTGATTATTATTTTAAGAGTCTCTTGCAAGGGCTTTACGTAATTTGATTGGATGGGAATCAGGGGGACTAGCGTCACTTGATTAGACGTGATATCAGGGGACTGGCAAACTTACCTGAAGACGTCCTTTCACGTAAAGACTGAAATCCCCTGATATCATTCGATGCTCCGATCAATGGGCGATCTTATCTAAAGAGTCATCGACCGCATGATCGCCGGGTGATTTGATCACTTCGATATGCTTGTTCATTTATTCATTGAGTTGTCCAATGCTCACGCTTCACGGGGGACATGTGTTATTAATTACTTTTTATCACCAATCGTTCAATTGTTTATTCATTTAATTTTTAGAGTGGGCACACGTCAATCTGAAATGTTTTGCATTCATCGCCTGTTCCAACAATGATTGTTTTGCCATTGCCTGTTCCAATAATGATTGACCTCGTCAACTGAAATTCGATCTGTTCCAACACTAGCAATTCGATGTAATCGATTGTCATAATGAACACTAACACTTTTCTCGTCTCTTGTAAATCATGGGAATAATTCGAAAGGGGGGGATTATCTCAAAAATCCGACGTCGTCTCACTGTTCAGGGTGAGAGTGAGACGATTGATGGGGTATTGCCTTCGAGGCCGGGTGTTGAGGCCAAGGAACCAACGGAAGATGTGGAAGATGTAAGCTCACGTGCACTTATTATAACTAGATATTCTTTCTGCACAACTCATACAAACCACAACATTTTCAACACAGCACCACCTCCACCTCCGATGCGCCGTAACCGAATACTCCGGCGTATCCAAAAAAGGCCACGCCCCCTACAACCCCCGCAAAAAAAACCAAGACGCCCTAATCATGGCCGACGATCCCGCCACCAACACACTCATCCTCTGCGTCCTCGACGGACACGGTGAGCACGGTGACGGAGTCTCGGCTCAATTCCGCGACCAGCTCGCCATGGAGATGATGTCCCACCCCTCCTGGGCGACCGATGTGCAGGTTGCGACCAAAGAGGCGATTGCCAAGGTGGAACATCAGGTGATTCGTAACTTTCGGATTGATACGGAGTTTAGTGGGACTACGTTGTCCATGGCTATTATAAGGGGGAATAAGTTGACGGGGGTTAATATTGGGGATTCGCGTGTTATTCTGGGGATGGTGGGGGAGGAGGGGGGTGAGGGGAAGTTGGTGGCGGAGGAATTTACTCATGATCATAAACCGGATAGTCCGGGGGAGAAGGAGAGGATTATTGCGGCGGGGGGGAGAGTTTTTGCTGTGGAGTATGATGATGGGATTGATGGGCCGCCGAGGGTTTGGTTGGGGCATATGGATGTTCCTGGGTTGGCTATGAGTCGGTGAGATGAAAAGAGATGGATGTGACGTGTTGCTGGTTTGTGTTTATACCTGCTCATTCTGACTTGAATTGTTTCACTACTTTAGTTCACTTGGGGATGCCGTAGCCCACACTGCCGGAGTCATATCCGACCCCGAATTCACCGAAAAGGAACTAGACCCCGCCACCGCGAGAGTAATTGTCGTCGCAACCGACGGCCTATGGGAATTCGTTGACAATGATGAAACCATTGCGTTAATGACTGACACCCCAGGACCGGCAGAAGCGGTCGATTGCTTGGTGAAGGAGGCGAATCAAAGGTGGATGCAGGAAGAGCAGGTGATTGACGATACCACCATTATTGTTGCTCATTTGTTTGATTACAAGACTTCGGAGGAATAGAGAGTGTGATGTGGTGTGAAATATTTTTATGATTCTGACTCGAATGAATCGATGTAACTTTTACGATGACGAGCTATTATACCCATGGCATTGAGTTATGGTTTGTATGAATATTTTGAAGAAATTTAATTAATCGTGGGGGAGATCTAAGTAGGGGCAACCATTGGCAAAACATCAATTGGGGGTTATTGAATGCCAAAAATATCACTATTGTTAAGGGGTTCCGGGGTATTATCATGTTTAGCAGCTTCAATAAATTCAGCAATTTGGAAGTAGGGGAAAACAACAATCCAAATCTGCTGACCCAAGTTTTGTTATCAGCTACTGGGTGATCATAAATTAATATATGTGAGCAATGGCAGTCTGCGACACTTTCCTATATTATTGTGTGCATCTTTCCTCCTGTTGACAAGTAGGGGAGCTGTGTCTCTCCCTTTCACTTATTAACTGGGCAGGAGCGGATCTGTGTTGATTACAAGCCAGTGTTTGAGGTATTACTAATATGCTTCGTCTTAAAAATGACATTTCACTGGTACAGACTGAAGAGTCTGTGGTACTAGCAAGGTTATTAGTTTTTAGTCAATTAATTCTGAGGCCGTGGCCATGAAAGTTCCAACTCCATTGCTGAACAACTGCAAAGATGTTAAAATGTTAACTTCCAAATCCCTCTGTTAAGTCTTTCAATGATTGAGAAGAGTAATTATGATCCTTAAGCTAAACTTACGCAATCGATACTACCATACTTAACATCAAGAATAGTATAATGCATAATGCTATGGTATTCTGTTCCTAAAAAAATAATTACCTGCAAACGCTTACTAAAAAATATAAGTCACCAAAAATTGTCTAATCAACAAATGTATTACTGGTTGAGTAGTATCTATTCTCAGCTAAATTGTTCTTGGAATCATAATTTCTCCCTGGATCGTGTCCAAGTCTGAAATTTTTTATCACCACCACCTTCAATTCAGTAAGTCTAAGTAAAAAAGAGCTCGAAGACACCAAAGAGCTAAAAATAAATCAATTCCTTTTCCCTCCCGGTTGATAATCCTGTGGCCTCGGCAACTTTTTCAAATAAGAATCATCATCCTTATCATACCAATCTCTACTACCCGTATCAAAATATTTGGTATATTCTTCTGCATATTTATCACGTAACATTTGAAGAAATCCGGCTTGGGGATGTTCGCGTGGTTGTCCGTTATCGGCACCCTCGAGCATCATGCCGCCGAGATTGACGCCGGTGTAGATGAAATAGGTGAAGGCGGTTGTTACGAATGCTTTGTGGGCGAAGTCTGCGATTTTTGTTGATATGCTCATAATTCTGGTTGTTGTTCTATGATGTTGCCTTCGTATATTTGCGTTTGATCGACTGTATTTGGGCGTAGAGATATGCCGATTGCTGCAGACTTCTTGATGTGTCAGTTCGACGAGCGTAGAGGGGGTTGCTTGACAATGTCTTCGGAGCTGTGGGGGTCATCGCCATCGCCATCGCCAGCCTCCTTTGGCCTTCGATTGGTGCTGAGTTTGAGTGTGCTGAGTGGTGACTCAGACCCTGCAAAAAACTGAAGTTTCGCGCAAATTCCCACTTTCTTGGTGACAGCCATCTTGACCAAATTCCAAATTCCAAATGACTTTCCTCTTTACCATGATTCCCGGAACTTTCTAACTTCTAAATGCATTCTTCTTGTCTCCACAAATCCCACAATTTCCCCCATTTCCCCACAATCTCCACGGAATGCTGCAAAGGGCTGTGATGGAATATTTTACAGGGGCACCCTTTTTGCTTGTTGGTGTCGTGTGGCTGCAGACGGCGGCGGCTCCAGCTTCAGTTTCAATGATCCCATTGTTTTTGGGTTTGTTGTTGACCAGTTGGTGCTTGCACACTAACAGACACACAACCTTTCCCAAAAGAGGAGTTAAAGCTCATATGAAATCCTGTGTGCTGTGGTCCTGATCATTGGTGTGCCAAACATGACTTCTATCTAGTGTGGTAATCGTATTGGTTAACTTCTCATTCGGAAATGGCGGCGACAACGACTTTTGAACCTTCCAGACCTTCAGAATTAATGATACCCTGTCATTAAATGCTAAGACAAAATAAATGATATTGAATATGAAAAAGTTCAACATTTCTGTTACGATGCATGATACTGTCACCTGCATTTAAGGGGAATGAATAAATATTTTTGAGATTGAAAAAAGGTCAGCGACGTTAATAAATGGCTCAAGAGATGCCCGGTGTATCTGTTTCTCTCTCTTGTATTTGATTAGACTGTTCAAGACTTGGCTGATTTTGTTGGCACAGGTTACTTATAATGTTTATGTTGACACAATAAGGTTATGACAAAGTTCAAGAGGGTTGGAGAATTTTCTATCCACCGACAATGAAACATTGTGGTTGGAGTGTCTTATTCAAATGTTAAAACGGAACTGGTGAACTAATAAATTTTGTGCATCCATTTATGCCAGCAGATGTAACAATTAATTCTGCTCATCTTATCAATATCCCTCAATGTCCATCTTGATTGATGGTACCTTTGATGAGTAACCGTGTAATTGAACAATAATGTTGAAATCATACCCATGTAGCAACATCAGCAGGCAATGTCAATGAATCTAACTTGATGATCAACTACTTGGTCGCAGTTAGTAGAATACTGGAATGAAGCACAGGATCATTGTTGAAGTGTGACCACCGTCTCCCCGCCATGATATCAACATTGGCAGGTTTGTTTCCCACACTATTGCTCGGTCCTGGACCCGACCATTGTCGTGGCCATTGTCGTATCCTGTCGAGATAGGAACAACGACAATGGCCACGGCACGGAGGCCGGCCGAAGCCGAGACAGTAATGGGGGGAGGGTGGGATGAGAGATGGGTCCGATGCGTGTGATGGCTGTGACTCACAGATCGCTCACAATTTTTTGTGAGACTCACAAAAGGATTTTGTGAGAAGATTTTTGTGATTCTGTGAGAATCTTCGGAATTGTGAGAGTCTCACAAATTTTGTGAGACTCACAAAGCTTTTGTGAGAATCACAATTTTTTGTGAGACTCACAAAAATTGTGAGATTCTCACAATTCCAAACAACAAATTGTGAGAAAACTGTGAGAAAGGATAGCTCAGGGTGTTCCGCGAATCTAAAAAATAATGGAATTAGCGAAAAACACGCGACTAATTAAATTGATAGAGAAGCGAAAAGTGATGCGTTTGTGAGAAAAGACGGTCTGTTGTTGGAGCTCCACGCACAAGTAAGTTGTACCGTTGCGCAGATGGCCGATATGTATGGATGAAGTTGAAGGTGACAATCTGTGACGACTGACGATGTGCAAAAATACCTTTTATTGGAGAATGTATTATTCTAGATATCTTAAGATAACTTTAAGAGAATCTTAAACAGCGTTTCCCTTTTACAGGTAAAAGATCGGAACCGATGCGCCGCAACAGAAGACAACAGCCACAACCTGCCACAACCGACACCCTCAACGCCGAAGGGAAGAGCTAGAGCTTCACTCTTTAATACCATGGGCACCATGGGAATTCATTATTTGTCAACATTTTTCGCATCAGTCCTCATCTTCGTAAGGTGGCAAAATGCCATTTCATTTCAACCGCCCTCCATCAGAGAAAATGCCCAACACAGAAACCAGCCGTTGAATGCAAAGCTTGCCTCACACAATAACGATGATACAGTACTTTCACGTAGGAAAATATTTGGTCACGTCGCATCCAGTCTGGTTGCATCAACAGTAGTTGCAGCAAATCCATGCATGGCACGAGCCACAGTTGTAAGCAAGCCATTGTCAAACAAAGCACCCTCCAATGGTAGCCCAGAACGTGATGCTCTTCTCCAAGCACTATGCAACAAATCATCTGATGAAGTCGTTTTAAAAGCTATACAAAACTTGATCCCATTAAACCCTATGAAGTCAAAACCATCCACAAAATATGCCAGTGAATTGGATGGAGAATGGAAGCTCCTTTGGTACAATAAGTCTGACTTTTCTCCGTTGTTAAAGTTGCCTTCTCCTCTGAGACCGGATTCCTTTCAATATTTTGGAGGTGTAGCTGAGAAAGAGGTAGGATCGGGAAGGGTGGCGCAGGGATTAACCGGTGGAGTTGTTAGTCTTCTTGGTCCTAATAAGGAGTTATGGCTGAGCTCGGGAGCTGTGGCAAAAGAAGGAGATCCCTCTATATTAGAGATATATCCACCATTTCGTTTTCAACTGGGGGAGACTCCCGGATCAACTGCTGCTAAACAAACAATTGTTGAGTCTCAATCGGATGCAGACTTTCGAGCAGTGAATGCACGTACAGCAGAGGCTCAAGCTGCACCTAAGAATGAGTATGAGCAATTGTATTTAGAGGATTTTGGGTCTGGGAGTTTGAGAATTAGTGTAGTTGCTCGAGGGGATCCTGTTATTGTTGGTGATATGTTTGTTCATCAAAAGCTTTGAAAAAGGGCATGTTGATGATTATCTAGTTTTGGTTGTTATTCTCAATGATGAAGGCTATCAAGCCTGTAAAACATGAATATAATTTTTGTATCCTTTGGTACTTAGTACCTAAAACAAACTTTTACTTCTGATATTTTATTTTTCATGGAGAGATTAAATCATATTGAGTAGATTAAGCATTTGATGGCTAAAAGGAACAATGAAGTTAACATGCCGGAGGACTAAAACACGTTTTTGTCATGCCATTGTCCAGAAAATAGAAAAAAATGCTATTTGTATAAGGTTTCAAAAACAATTTGTGCCAGAACAAATACAACGAACAGATGAGGCAAAGTGCCAGAAGCACCTATACTAAAATTAAAACAAAAGTAAGTGCTGCTTCACATTCACATAGTTGGTCAAATATTGCCTCTATTGTCAGCAAACGGCAAAACAGACAACAAGTTAGATACTTATAAGGTATATCATTCAATAACTCTCTATTTATGTCCTTTCTGTAACAAGAATAATAGTCATGCATGCATTTTTCTTACAGATCAATCACCAAGCTGTATCAAAGAGCTAAACAAAAGACAAACCCAAGAGCAATGCAGTTTGTAATTACTACATTATTTGTTGACATTACCACCAATACACTTCGTTACAATCAGGGAGAGAAAATATGATAGAAATTAAGCCCAGAAACTGCAATACTGCTAAAAGTGCAGAGCAGATTGGATTCTGGTTGGTTAAGCAATTTCACAGATTTACCTCGACAAAATATGTTTATTTGTTTGATACTGTAGCAATATCATATCAAACAAAAACAAGTATGGTATGACAAGTACTAAAACTAATACCCACGGTAAACCAAACACTTCATTTTGTTTCTGCCGGCCCGGGCACTCATATCACTGAAACTGAACCTTGACTTGAAATATATCACTCTACTTCAAAACTATTAAGCCTACTGACCTATGATCTTAGGCTCTCACTAACAAGGGACTGGTACTTACAGAGTCTAACATAGGCTAATCATTGAACATAGTGATACAAAATATGAAAAATTGAGGAATGAGTAGTATCTCTTTGACAGCTTGTTTCTTTTATTTGCCTTAAGTCTCTGTGTGTGTACAGAAAAAATCTCAATTTCAAACCAAATACATATGCATCTGAAAAGGAGCACAATATGATGTTTTTTGAACTGATTTGATATTATTTCTTCATGTGTGTTTTTCATTGCCAAATTTCACACTCAAAATTGTTACACGAGTGTTGATGATTTTGTTTGATCTTAAATATGAACTGGTCTACACCATGATAAGTAGTCAATAAGAAATGAAAAACCCGATAATTTGATAAGACAGCACAGCAAATAAAGTTAACTTCACATTGTCATTTACCAATCTGGAAGATGCAGATGAATCAGACCCCAACGTTTCCACTGAACCATTATTATTTTCTTCGCTAGTCTCCACAGCACCAGATGCATCATCGCCAGAGGCTAGTGTACATCCAGTACAATTCAACTCACAAGGAGTGATAAAATCACCATTGAGATCATTGAAATAATAAGTGGCCAATTGCATGCTACCTTCGGAATAAGTGCATTTTTCATCCCCACTGCTACATTGTCCTTCATCACACACAAGCTCAGTTGAACTGGGAAAGGTTTCACCATCAATTGGACAAGTCTCAGCCCAAGGCTGAATGCACATATTCTTCGCAGGGCACCAACTCATTCCTGTTGACCCACCTCCACAATCATGCTCTTCATCTTTGCATCCTGTTGAATAGTAAGAGCTCTCCAAACACTCGACATCACCAATAGTACACACTTGAAACTCTGCAACCGTGGCTCCATCTACATCTCCCTGGTCAACAGTTCGATTTGTCAACACACCTTCATTATCAGCACAAAACTTTGATAATATTGGCCTAGATCCTTTTGCACACTCTTCACGAAAAAGAGACCACTCTTCACACGCAGTACCATCATCAAACATACACACACCATATTCACCTGAAGATTCGTACATCATTGAAATAGTTCCATTCATTTCAATGCATGCTGACGATGCTGGATTTGGCACGCCTACAAAATTAGAAGAGGAAACGCTTGTAGACTCAACACAGCCATCACAAGTAAGGTCACACCCTTCAGGAACTTGAAACGGTCCATCAAGATCACCAAAATAATAAGCAGCCATTGTTGCACTTCCCATTGTCCATGTGCATTTCTCCTCCCCGCTGCTGCATCTTCCTCCATCGCATACAAGCTGAGTTGAGCCTGAAAAACTTTCTCCCTCGACGGGACATACCTCGGCCCAAGACTGGATGCATTCGTCTAGCTCGGGGCACCATGATAATCCTGTGGAACCTCCACCGCAGTCTTCGAGTTTTCGTGTTGTTGTTCTGTCAACGGCTGCAGATGAAGACGTGCATGACTGTCCAGCGTAGAGAATGGATATTAAATAGCCTGTTGGTTTCATGATTGCCTTTATTTTAACTTTATGTGATGTCTGGACGGCGCTAAATTTGGTTTTTATTTCCTTTTATTATGGTCTATTATGGTGTCATGGTTCATTAGGTTGGATCTTGGATCTTGGATCTTGGATCTTGTGGATCCCGATTCCAGATCCATTGTCGCTCTTGTGGTGTAAGCGCTGGTTACCTTTATTTATCTTTTATCATCTTTTCCAATGGTTCATCTGAATGAAACACACAATAAGATTTCTAACATAAAGGTTATCTTGATGTTCGTGGTAAGTCACATACCAGCCACACATCAACCATCACTCACCTCTCCCACTCGATCACTGCGTCAGTCGTCGATGCCCATTACATCGTCAGTTCATTGTCGGTCGTCGATCGAGGTCGTTACCATAGTCGTTAGCCACATATCATAGTCGATCCACCTGTCCATTGATTGATCCCGTACCAGACTTAACTAAACCCACCATGACACAATCGAAACTACCAAGCTTGAAAATGTTGACCCTCCCGTTCCTTCTTTTAACACTTGCGACATCTCCTGCAAATGCATTCCTCCAACCACTCCATCCCACACAGAGACTTCATCCACTCCACAGCACCAGCTCCGATCTAGAAAGCGAAATCAAAGCCATGCGAGCCGGGGCCATAAAGCAAGAATTAGAATCGTATGGTATTTCTACTAAATCTTTTTTGGAGAAGAGTGAATTGGTTGACGCGTTAGTGCAAGCAAGGAAGGAAGGGAAGACTCCTGTCGCTACTGCATCTTCTTCTAGCACTGCTTCAACTGTAGATGTGTCTCCATCTAGCCCGAGTGAGAATACTGCTGCTGGAAGCCCGGCTGAGAGACAAGAAAGACTCAACAAAGAAATGGAGGCGTGCAAAACAATGAAAGTATCTGACTTAAAGGCAGAATTAGAATCTTACGGAATGAGTACAGCATCCTACTTTGAAAAGAGTGAATTTGTACGAGCAGTTGCAGAAGCTCGAGTAGATGGTGTTACCAAACAATCAAAAAAGAAGAAACGACGTGTTGTTGAAGATGATGAAGAAGAAATAGTGTCTGCAAAAGTTGAGGTTATAACGAATGATAGTGTGGGACCAAAGACTAAAAAGTCAAGAGAGGATAGTTCAGGTGGAAGTGCAAATCCATTTGCAGGAGGTGGCACAGCTGGCTCAGACTTTGGCCCATTTGGCGGGGGCATGGGTGGAATGGACATGGGTGGGATAGCCGACATGCTCAAAAACATGGGTGGTGGTGGGATGTCAGGAGGAATGGGA
>JALLAY010001583.1:0-10064 GCA_036939635.1 Cyclotella baltica | reverse complement strand
CCTTGGATATCCTCACACATGCTGTATTGGAGGCACCAAAAATTCCAATAATTTCCAAATAAGTCCAATAAAGTCCAATAGGTTCTAAAACAATTAAGTTCTCAAGTAAATGATGGACAGGGCCTATGACTCAGGAGGGGTTCAATCAGCTCATGGTATACTGTGCAAACTACTCTTCTGCAACATGATACGAGTCTTGCATCTTGTGGCCAGCCTGCCCAGTGTTAATTTAGGCAATTGCTGCAAACCTGTTGCTCATGTTCTGAGTAGCATTGTAAAATGCAGACCCTCGAGGTTCCGCTCATCACTTTAGTACTGGCCTTGTCCATGATACAAACCATGACCTTCTATCTTTGTGCTGGATTTGAGATAAGCCAGCAAGGACATGGTGGCACTGCTGAGAATCCATCTTTCGACTTGGCCAGGGTAATGACATGGAGCCTTATGGTTGTCAAAGCGTGTGCATTCTGATGATCGATGCTTACAACTTCCAAACATCTAGGGGTCATGCTTCCACAGTCTGTTATAAATGGCCTCAATCAGGGTATTGCACCAGTTTCCGACCCCCCAATCCACACGCATTTCCTCAAACCTTTTTCCGTGTACGGGTGTCCACCCGATACCCTGTCCAATCAGTTTTAGAGTTCAGGTGTAGCAGATCGCACCCACGCAATGTTTTGTCAGTTGTAGTACCATCAGGTAGAGAACTTTTTCTTCGAATATTCAGTGTGAGTGTGACCAATCACCTATCAAAGAATACTTTTATTTGTGTCAACGTTTGACTTTGTAGATTTGTAATGACAATTTTGGACTTGACTTTTTTAAAAGATGACACAGACTCAACAAATAGGAATTAGATTTAAGAGTTAAGAGTTCTTCCTTTATGGTCTGGATTACTCTTCTGTCTGACAATAATTCTCTATGTCGATGACACTGAAGCCTAAAGTTGGTTCTCACCAATGACGCAAGTTGTTGCTTACCCTAGAGTTTTAGACCCCTATCTCAATCAAGTGTAGCTGCTAGTGTTTTTTACCTCCCTTGCCGTTAGGCTAGCGGCTATGTCCGCTCAATTTTCTCTGACTATTAACCTATTAGCTAACGTGAGTCGGAGTTATCTTACATTTGCAAATTGAGCAAACGTAAAACATCCGCTCAGATATTTTTGCTGATTTGGAGAGAAACATCGGTTCGGTATCCGGAAGCTCCTTTAGCGGCTATTTTGATACAGCCTTTTCCAAGAAGCTTTGCATCAAATAATACTAATTCGCTGTAACAATTTGATTAGAATTATAGAGCCCAATGATTCAAATTGTGAACCCAACACACAATCCAAGACCTCATTCACAGGTGATTGAGCATGCTAATTCCTACATTATAGAAATTTTTAGCTGTTGTTTGATTGGTAAACATGCAAGAGCAAGTTGTAAGGATGGTGATTATGCTAGCTCTTAATTTACATGTATCAGAGATGTTGGAAATGACCTCTAACGTACGTCGGAGCTAGCGTCATTGGTAAGGAACCTGCTCCTGGTGTCGAAGAATTGAGATGATTCTTTGGATGAGTGCTTTGCTCAGGCACAGTCCTCCGTGATGAACTGGGGCCTTATCATGCAGGCCACTGGCGGGTACCTCAAAGCAGCTAAATGCTTCTAGAAATTAGAAATGAGTTCCAACTCTTCAATCATTATGTTCTTTACAAAATTATAAAATGATGATACCATAGAAGGAGATGAAACATCGGTCAGAAATCTCTTGAATGATGTACACATTGTGAGAAGAGAGAAGACTACGTAGGTCTACTCCTGTCCTGCAGGTGATTTTGGGTATCAGGTGGAGAAGAAGATGGAGGATGGGAAGTTGTGGAATGAGAGATTTCACGAGAATCAAATCAGCTGCCTCCAGTCAATGGGTAGATGGACATTCAGTATGCTCTGATTCCTTCCATTACTTATGACTTCTCTGCCATCACCCCTGACCTAGATATGCTGGAGGCCTCCTTTAATAAGCTCTATTGGGGAGTTTTCTTGCCACTTTGGGTCAACAAGAACATAACTACATTCTCCTGAATCGCCCCTCCATTAGTCTAGGGGCTTGGTATGCCCAATCCAGGAATAGTACTACTATCCCAAAAGCTCCATCTGCTGCGGCGTTAGTTCAATCAACCTCCACTGGACAAATACTGTGCCAATCCTTGGAAGTCTTTTCAGATGGAGGTGGGTCTCACTTCCAACATTCTTTAAGAAGACTTCCAAATGGCTGGTGGAAGCACTTCTGGCAATTGTGCCAGAAGTATAATGTTACAGTTCAACTGAGCAAGAGATTTCTCATACCACATCTATGAGAGAGTGATTTTTATCTTATGGACAGAATTTTTGCCAGAACGACTTGTACTACAAGCATCGGCAGGAGTTGATTAATTGTGTATGCAAGGTTAAAAGTCTTGACGGTATGTGTGATTATGTCCTCTGCGATGGCTCAACCATTGATCCTTGCATCCTTAACACCCTGCCTGCTCTGACAGTTGCTATGTATTCTTCATCAAAAAACCTAAAAGGAGGGCTTCAAACTTTTCTGCACCGTCATCCCGAATCATCTCTCCTCCGAGTGGTTCTTGTCTGATGACTCACGCGAGCTCCATCATATAACAAACAACACCACAACTATGTGCTATATCATCTCAATGCTGACCAACGTGACACCGGCCACTCCACATGTTATGTCAACTCGATTATACTTTGTGGTCATTGCCAGAGGGATAGTGCGAGCATACGTCCATTGACACCAAAGTGATGCTTAAATACGTTTCAACTGAAGCTTTTGCATACAATGTCAACCATTATGAAGAAAGATTGATAAACAAAACAGAAAATTTAAGTGGTGCATCCTGCCTGGTAGTACCTTAGTGTCAAATGCAGTGTAGATACACAGCATCCATAGCAGTAAAAATTAAACCTTACAACATGATAGATAGCGCAAGTGTTCATTGAAGGAGTCATCTCTGAGCTATCAAAAACATAAAATGTTAACATAAGGTTTGATTAGGTTGCATTTTAGATGCACTCCTCGGTATCACTTGGAAATATCAGACCTTATATCTATTACATGTCAACAATTATGAACAAAGATAACAAGTAATAATGGAATAGTACACCCATATCCATCAGTGTTATAAAAATAGGGTGGCTCAACCTTGGCATTTTGTAGCGATACTCATAGCCACATCTTCCAACAATGTACAAAATGATGAGATCATCTCAGGCGTTTCATCGGTTTACCACTATCCAAATCAACTTGATCCAATGTAGCTCTAAGGTTACGAATAGGCTCATCCCCACCCTTGGACCCCTTCGACCTACTCTTACCACTCTTACCAACCCCAACGGGCCACGAAACCGACTTGCCACCCTTGTTAGACTTGCCACTTAGTTGAAACTGATACGAAAACCCATTCGGACTACTCATAACTTGAACCTTGTGTGCCTTGGGTACCGGTTTGAATTTGCTGTACATTAAAGTAAAGTCCATGGACATTTGTGGTGGTTTGGATTGATGGGAGGTGGGGCGTCGTGTGGGCTTTTTGGAGGGACGTCGTGTGGGTTTTTTGGGTGGGCCGTAGTAGGATGATTCTGGTGAGGGTGTTGGGAAGGTTGTTGTAGCGAAGTCTGGTGAAGGTGTCTTTGGGTAGACAAAGAAGGTGGAGGTTCTAAGTTAGTTTGTATGTAATAAAGTAAGCATGTAACAACATGATCATTCAAACTCACTGGAAAGTCGCTGCTTGGATCAATAGAACGGCACGTTTCTTCTGATGCAGGCACGAAAGAATCCTACAATGGAATGGTTTCATAAAAGATGTGAGCTAGATTCTTATCTTGCATTCAATAAAATAAACACATCAAACACAACTCACAAAAATAACCCAACCAATCTCATCCCCAGCCTCAAAAGTAGGCTCCCCACACTCATTAGTAAACGTAATAGTAAACACATTCCTAACCCGCTCCCCCGCGGCATTATACCCCCTCAGCACCATATTAATCCCTCCCGGAACACTGTAATTCTCCTTACCAGAAGTAGTAATCAAACTACTAATCGAAGTGTAGTTAAACACATCCCCGTCTTGAAAGTACACATCACGTACATACGATGGATCTTGGTTAATCACATTGAATTCTGGATCGACCTCAAAGAATTGAATAGAGTCAATAACTACCGGTTCCGGATCTACGATTAGAGGAATGACGAAATCGTCCACCTTGGGGTTATCATTAAACCCCATGGTTGAATCTAGAAGGTTACGATAATCCTCCCGAGAATTGCCGCTAGGAACCGGTTCCGGTCCAATGGTACAAGTGTAATCCTTGACTCCGGCGCCAAAGACATCGTTTGGTGGGTACGGTGGGGGGAGGGGGGGACAAGTGGCGGACAAGTCGAGTTTGAAGTAGTATTCGCGGGGGGAGCAGGAGCACAGTTCTTCTTGGGCGTGGACTGTTGTTAGGAGAAGGAGAGAGAGGATGGTGGATATCATTGTTTTTGATTGGAAATTTATTAATGTTGGTCGTTTGGTTGTGGTGGCATTTGTGGACGGGTGGTTTATTCTCGTGTTGATGAAGGTTGTGTGATCTTCGTTGGTCTCGCCGACGCCGACTGTGAGTGTTTGATGTGTCATTCTTCACAAATTGTGTACCAGTGTGTGTATGAGCTTCTTGTGTATGGTGTTTGAAGTCGACGATTGATACGGTTACGATTCAGATGGTGGATGAATCGGTGTATGAGCAATTGAACTGGAACGATACAAAGCCGGCAATTGTCACAAGATGTGCTATTTTTCTATAAGTATCTACGATGCTTTCAACTGAAACTGATGGCAATTATGTGTGATTCTACCAATTGAATGAAGAAGACGCTGATAAACTTGATTGACGGGACGGCTCGCTAATGCATTGGCTTTTATGGTTCAATTATTGTATGGTCCATCATCTGTCGGCATTATCCTTGAATCGAGCTTGATTTGAATCAAACGATGCTTTCCTGATGCCATGATGCCAATCATTCAATCTACGGTGCATTTACGCACATCATCGATTTGAATTGGAGATTTTCTCTGAAAACGATTTTGTTTAAGCTGAGATTCGAATTTTGAACACTGGGATTTTCAGGCTGAAGGTTAAATTATTACTGATTCCTAATAAGATAATTCCGACACACATTAGACACACATGAATTTTTAAGCAGTCTTGCGTAAAAATACTGGACGATTAATGCGTTCAGAAAGTGCATTTAAGCCTTGAACGTAGATACTACCTTCTTTTTTAATAATTTACATTTTACGTATGCGTGAGTTTGCCAACTCACATCTCCCGCCAAAATATCGTCGCCAACCCCCGGCCCGTCGATTTCACCACGATTATGGTAGGTACACCATGACCATGACGACGAAGAAGAAGTCCACAAATAGCACTAAACAACGCAGCAACGAGCAACGAGGCACCTGGAAATTGAAGGACAATCTACTACGCACTGACAGACGACCGACCATGAAAGACCTCAGCAGCAGCCGCAACACTAGAAGCACCCGACTCGTCTATCTATTCGTCTCCATTGTCATCTTCTGCAACAATCGAAATCATTACACAAATGGATTTGGCTTCCATACAAACAATCAACGACCATCGGCTCGAGTACTGCATTCACGACGTTTTGCATTGCATCTCCAAACTACTACCGAGGAACAGCTTAAAAACACTGAAAATTCCTCATCATCACAAACATCAAATGAAATAAACACACAAATTCTATCACAACTAAATACCTGTCCCTCAAAATCTCAAGCCAACAAAATTCTAACCCAAGCACTATCCACACAACAAAATAACAAAAGACTGTACAACTCAATCTCCATCCCACCAAATCTATCATCCCGTCCAATGTCCGATGCAGAACTATCCCTACAAACACGAACTATACAAAGTAAATACAAGATTTATGAATTGATTGAACAAAATGGCGATAGGGATGTGGATCGTGCCTCCTTGGCGGTATTGTGTACTTTTTTGGGTGGGTCTACTTCGGCTATTTTGACACAGCAGACTAGTGATGTTAGTTTGTTTGGAAGTTTGGTGCATATTCCTGATATATTACGGTTTGTGCTGGTATGGTTTCTTTCGTTTTCTCCTTTGCTGTTGGTGGGGTATGGATTGGCTCTTCCTGAGAATTTGTCTGGGGTACTGATAACTATTCAAAGAGCGTTGTTTCCTTCTTATAGAAAGAGGATGATACAGCATGAGGCTGGTCATTTTTTGGTAGGTCATCTTCTTGGATGGCCGGTGAAGAGTTATCAAGTTGGGAATGCTGTTAAGAATGCTGTGGAGTTTTATCCTCTTAGTGATGCTGATGTTGGGAGGGATAGAGCTGAGGCATTGGGGTTTAATGTTAAACGAGGCGATGTTGATGAAGTTGCTCAAGTTGAACCGCAGAGTAATGAAGAACGACCTTACTTTTCAGAAGAAGGGAGTGGAAGTAGTCTTGTTGACAGATCAGTGTTTCGAGATGAGGCATCAATGAGTGACAGGTACACACTACCATCCAAAGATGATCCTAAGTCCTCCTGGCCATTTCGTGGCTTTGACGATGCAACCCTTGACAAACTTGCAGTGATTAGTGTAGCTGGCGCATGTGCTGAAATTCTCGCCTATGGCAATGCAGAAGGTGGTGTGGCTGATTTGGTCCAACTTCGACAAATCTACGGTGCTGCTGCATCGGCAACAAAGAAGAAAGCTGATAACACATTCGGAAGTTTTAAGGATGATGCAACAGAACGAAGATTAAAACGTGGAGATCAAATACAAAAGAAAGACAAGTCTAGTGGCATGGATGAAAAAGAAATGGATAATAGAACTAAATTTGCTTTGGGATTTGCAATGGTGCTCTTACGGTCAAATTTAGGAGCTCTTGATGCTCTGGCGGAGGTAATGGAGCAAGGTGGATCTGTTTCAGATTGTATTGTTGCCGTCGAGACGTGTCCTAATGTGAGTGGAATGACATTTAAGGGTGACTATGACAAGATAAGGAGAGATCAGTTTCGAGCGGAAGAGAGTGGTTTGGGCGCTTGGATAGAGAATACATTCCTTGGTGGAGGTAAGACCATAGATGCACAAGGTTCTGATGTCATTGAAGGAAAAGGAGGAGGCGAAAGAAAGAAACGTTTTGAATTGACTGGAGATGATCCATTTTATGCTGCAATTGCTGTGGCTTTGGCTTTCTTTGCATGGGCTTCAAATGGAGGGCTGACACTTCACTAAGTTCCTATGGTACCTAAACCAATTGACATGTTTTTCAGTCTATCTAGAACACAAAAACTGCATGAAATTTTGGAAAGAAAGAAATTATGCATTCCCTTACAACAGGTCAAACTAATGGGCTCAAACATTGGCCCTTTCGTAGTCAGTTTTGATATTTTTAAGTCATGTATTTGTCGGAATTTTCTCAACTCCATCTAGCATAATGTCAAATTCTATGAAGTGATAAAAACCATGCATTGGAGTTTGGTATCAAGTTTAGAAATAATTTGTGTGCTCTAGATACTGGTGATTTGTTTCTTGGTGGATTACTGTGCAAATAATATGCTGCCTCTTTTTGTTACATCACCTGAGTAAAATGACCTTGTAGATATTAACTAGATTTTCTAAGAAGTATGACAAAATCCATGTGGTGTCGCAACTGCAAAAGTTGTTTGCGACTAAAATAAGTAGGTCAAGTTGAGCAGCTTGAATATTTCTGCAAATTACAAAGCTAAAAATAAATCATTCTTCTCTGTTGATACACAGAGCTTCCTGTCTTTAGTTTCTGTATTGCACTGAATTGTTTATTGAGCATTGTTTTTGCTGCTCGATAAAGTATGCTAAACAGCTGATTGGGTGTGCTCTATGGTTTGTTTGTTGTATTTATGTTACCTCTTGTTTATTCATCATTTGAGTTATGTGCTTTTTAGAATTTTTCTGTGATACACCATTCTATCATCTTTTCAAATAAAACAAATTTATCACAGACACTGCTTTGATTGAATCTGATATATGCATAAACTTCACCAAGCCATGAATATCTACACAAGTTTATTCCCATCTTTTTTGTGTGTCAAAACAGGTCACAAATTTAAAATGCATTAGCCTCTTGGCCTAAAAAGACATTAGTCATCTGCAACCATGGTTCAGAGAAGACATAATAATTTGAGCAATATGATAAGAGCAAGCCTTCAGATGTTGCTAAGTGCAGGCTGCTTGTAGAGACATGAAGAGACATATGGAACCGCATCCTTTATAGCACAATTGATAATTCATTGGGAGAAAACTCGATTGGTACCATAAAAACCTGCTTGATCTGCCTAGTTTGTCAAATTGAAATTATTATTTTTTGTAGATCGTTTTACTGTTATTTTAATGTTTATGCAGTGACTTGCTTATGACCTAAGAGATCTACTGACGTACACACACCATGGTTATGGTGTACACAAATGTAGGAAGATCAAAGAGTGGGCTAAGTAGGTAAACCTTGTACACTACATACTACTAACAGGTCACAAAAGATAAGTCGGAAAGAATCTGTGTGTTAGAAGTCGGAAAGAATCTGTGTGTTAGAAGTCTGAACATAGATGTAAAAAGCGACTGTGTGTATAAGTTAGAAAAGTTAACTGACGTCTTATATTGAAATTGTGTTGTCAAGACTAAGAAAAGGACATCCAACATTTAAGAAACGCAGCAAGTGGACATGGACACACCGAGAAGTATTGTCAGTTCTTCTTTTGACTTGTTGCTGTAAACAAGAGATCATTCAAGAAAAAGAATGATAGCAGTAGAGCACCATTCAGAGATAAACTCTCAAATAGGCAAGACCGGGAATGAGTAGAGAGATTCAACCAGGCTAACATGGCAAAACACTTGTAGTCCTCTGAAGGGTTTTTCTCTGATTAGAACAGTTAGCCAATTAATCTTCTAAAAAGCTTCTTCTGTTTGCATTTGTTGCACCACCCCCTCCTTTTTGCAAATCCCTCAAAATGTGACACAATTGAATAACCCTATTAATCCAGAAGTTGGTCCTCTGATGAGTGCATGACTTCTTGAGGAGCATTTAGTTCAAAAAATATTTGATGTCTTGACAAAAACTATTTTACTACCCAACAACCCAAGTTTTGAGTGTTTGGCCTAACCAGAAATAACAATCAAATAAGGACAAACAGAAACAATGCTTCTTCTGCTGTGTTGATTTTCTATTCCCTGAGGCTTGGTTTTGAATATTCATGTCACATACTAACAGATGGTAAGAGAGGAAAAACTCATTTAGGTGTAAAGCATGCACCTCATGAATGGGGATGCACAAGGCATAAATACCAACCCAAGTCTGCAGCCTTCAGTTGCTGTGTGAGTAACACATTTGATTAACTGTACCAGACACTGAGGAACACATAAACATAATAACTAGCTGCGCCACCTGACACCTAGTCGGTGTGTAGTGTAATTCATCATATTATTGTTGATAATTGTTTTCCAGTTATATAGAAGCAATTAATAGTAGCTAATGTGTTTTAAAACAAAATTTGAATAATATCGAATGAAGACAGCGAATGTAATGGCATCGATGATATCATCAATATCTGTGACATATTGTTACCGGGCCTCACCCGATACCACCTCAGAACTATTGGAATAACTTCACCTACAAGCATATTTAGGTCATAATATTTGACAATATGATCAGGGACAGTTTGTTTATGAATACAACATGCTTGGAATCATCAAAATCGGCCAAGAATTGACCGTTCTATGAAGGTTCTAGTCCACCGGGCCTGTTTCGGGCCTGCGCGCAGGAAAGGGTTAAGAGAACAACAACTCGTTTTAGTGCAAAGCACGCACCTCATGATTGGGGATGCACAAGGCATAAATACCAACCCAAGTCTGCAGCTCAGTTGCTGTGTGAGTGTGAGTAACACGGTTGATTGAACTGTACCAGACACCTCAGGTAATATGTGAGGAACACATACACATAATGAGTAGCTGCGCCAGCTGTCACCTAGA
>JALLAY010001582.1:0-10082 GCA_036939635.1 Cyclotella baltica | reverse complement strand
AGCTCGTAACAATTGTCATCAGTGGAAACAGTTTTGTTTATCATCAGATTAGAAATATGGTTGCTTGTCTTGTGGAAGTTGGGCGGGGAAAACTAACACCTGAAGATGTCAAGGATGTTTTAGAGAAGAAGGATAGATCTTGTGCTGTAGGGATGGCACCTCCCCAGGGTTTGTTTCTTTTAGATGTAGAGCACGGTGACTTCACATTTTGAAAGGTGATCATGTATTGCAATCTAATCATCCAAAATAACTCAATTACAATAATTAGCTGACAGCAATACAATTGTAACGTGATCAAACACTCGTTTCATACATCACACCAAGCAAGTCAAGTTAATCAGTTCATCAAATTCAAAACATCTTTGTCGCAGTTACCAGATGCTGATGCAACCTCATAAGGCGTCATTCCAACTTTATTCTTTTCAGAACGTGCCTGAGGGTATGCTTGTATGAGAAAGTTCGCACATCTGACAGAGCAACCTCCTTGCATAGCAGTATGAAGTGGTAGGTTCTTTGACTTATCTTGCCTACTAATCAGCTTCTTGTCCATTGAATGAAGCAACTCAATCACACTCATAGTTATTCTTGGCTGCTGCTCAAACTTTACTTCTTCTGAAGTGACAGAGTCTACAGACAAAGCGTAGTCTTTCGTGGCCCCGTTTGCAACTGCCAAGTGTAGGCACGTTCTTTCAAACTTATCTGTCAGAAAAATCACATCTGGAGCTGCTTTAATCAGCATTTCAATGACAGCCAGTGGTGCACCATTTGCAATCGCCATGTGAAGAGGGAAGGATCCTTCGCGAAGTTGCCTAGATCTTTCTTCGAATTGAGCTTCGGAAGATGTTTTGATTTGGCTGCTCTTCCAAGATGAAGAGGTAGTACCATCAAGTGCTAAATGCTGATTATTCATTGCAAAATTCTTGTTGGGAACTAATGCTGGCGCCACTTTCTTCTTCTTTTGGACGAGGCTTCCCATCTGTTTCGGGAAAGAGAGGGAATTAATGATACAAACAAATTGTATTACCAACAGTTCTATGCAGCATACTCAAATGACACACCTTTGTTCGAGACTTCAGAGCATGAGGATTTGCCTCTATTAGCAATGCAATGATATCCACATTGTTGCAACAATATCTACTGGCAGCATGGAGAGGCATTCTAAAAGATAGCACAAAGATGAATTAGAATCAACATCCTATCTCTCAAAACAAACAAATCAAACAAATCATTTCCTTACAGTCCTTCTTTGTTGGATTCAAATGCAACTTTAGGGCATGCCTGAAGCAATATGCGTATGAGTTCGACCTTTGCGTTTGGGCGTAGTGCCAAATGCATTGGAGTGTCGCCGTGCAAATCCTAGAATTCAATGAGCAGATGATAAGAAAAATTAAGTAATGGAATTTCAACTGTTTGTGTTCTTTACCTTAGCCATGACAACGTTCGGATAAACATTTACCAAAGCCCTGATCGCTTCCAGCTGTGGATCGTTGTTTGTCACTGCAATATGCAGTGGCGTGTAGCCCCGGTCGTCAACTGAGATAATCGCTTCTGGAGCTTGCCTCGCTTCCTTGATAATAGAAGCATTGGCGAATGGTGTTGGGCGAGTGGCAAATAGTTCGTGAAGTGCTGTCCATGTCATGTTGGTGCGATTGTTCTAAATTTGTTCGATGAGATTGTGCGACGATCGGAGACCACCACAGTCTATGGATCTTCACCAAGAGGTGAGAAGAACGTCTCTCTTTCTGTCAATAACATCAATTCGAGCGTTAAATTCTGAATCCAAAGAACAACCATTCACAATGCAGAGTACGGCATTTTATAGGTACCAATCATCATGTTACTCTTTAGTTGCGAGGGATTCTTGTTCTTGACACTTCACGGCGTCGGTGAGAAGAGCGAGATAGGGGTGCATAAAAAACGAGAAACTCAATTTATCATGATTCACGCTACTTTCTGATAAACGTGTTAGCTGTGTCTCCTTAGTTAAGCAAAGAATAAAAACCGGGAATAGTGAATTTGTTTGTCTAACTCTCGCTATTAATTGATTTGGCGCCAACACCCAACACCTTCATTCACATCATCCACGCGCCCATCACGTAAAAACGATACGGCGGTGGCGGTTCCAGCATATCAGACGCAATCAAACGTCGACAGCAGACACGCCTCTACTCTAGATACTATGGTAGCATATCTGTTTCGATAGAAGAGTGAAGTGATTTTTTGACGCAAGTGCATCATGTTGCATCCGTCGATTCTTAGATTGAAAAATGGGGCGTTCCGTTCATTTCGAAGTGGTCACCTGGTTTTAGCGACAGCTTCTGTTGTACTCTTTACTTCGAACATAGAAGGCCACAGATGCGCAAATGACAAATATTTGAGAGAATATAGTGGGAGCAAAAGACCAGAAACGAATAGTTCAGCATTGACTTCAAGTCAATCATATTCTATCTTGAAGGGGTTATCGTATTGTCGCCCTCACTC
This sequence comes from Cyclotella baltica, assembly GCA_036939635.1. Classification (NCBI taxonomy): domain Eukaryota; phylum Bacillariophyta; class Thalassiosirophyceae; order Thalassiosirales; family Thalassiosiraceae; genus Cyclotella; species Cyclotella baltica. The sequence continues at coordinate 7,601 of JALLAY010001582.1, read as the reverse complement.
ACGACTATGTGCATGTGAAGACAGTTCTCCCGGCCTACAATCAACTCAGACTTACAAAGCTCTGTCTAGATTCAAACTGCTCCTTTACAAATCCAAGCTACTCCCATATTCCTACTTACCAGTCCCGCGTCTACTCAAACCAAGTGATCCAGTGTTCAATTATCCAGAATTCAAAAGGGGACTAAAGCAACGTCAAAAAGATGAGGTACGCCTGAACAAACTGCTATCATCCAAAGAACTCAAAGAGGCACGAGAGACTCAAAATCAAAAACAACTGCACTCAATTTTGGACCAAATGCACACCTTGCTGTATGGAGAAGGAGTGACTCCACAAGTACGAGAGGACTTTTTGATTCAAAATGGATGTTCTGGCTACACACCAGAAATATTAGAATATCTAGTTGAATTGGGCAAAGGAAGGGGATTCGTTGAGGTTGGTGCTGGGAATGGGCAATGGGCTAGGGCTTTAACGGATTGTCACCTTGGATATTGTGAGAGAAATGCAAATAAATCATCACAGAAGAACTCTAAGCAATGGGAATTCGTCATGGCATATGACAATATGGCAGCTCTGCCCTTGCCTCCTGATATTTATCACTCCAAAACAATACCGGCACACAGATACTTTTATCCTAATATTAGGAAGTGTGATTCGCATATGGATGTTGTCAGAGGGTATGTTTCAAGGGGGAGAATACTCTTGCTGGTTTTTCCTCCTCCAGATTCAATGGCTTTAGAAACCATCACCGCCTATGTCGAGGCACATAAAGAAAATGATACTGTAGTCTTTGTAGGAGAAGGTAAAGGAGGTGCCAACGGCAATGCTGAGATGTTTGACTATTTTCTAGGGAAGCAATCTGCTGCAGATGGTCAGAGAGGTAGTGGTGGAAAATGGGTGCTATTGAAAGTTATGAATGTTAATATTTGCCCAGGTGGAAAGGGATACGAGAAGATGTTTGTTTTCCGACGTGTGACCTGACCCACCAACAACTAACAACAATAGCACCTTCTACTTACATACAACTTTGGATGATACAAAATCAGATAGGGTAGCATTACTCCCGGCAAAAAATAACCAATCGTTGTTCAACATTACCTTGACTTATTTTAATTTTACCTCTACATTTTTGTGTTATGAACACCACTGTTGTGTCTTTAAAAAAGTTATTGAAAACTTCAGGTAAGAAATTCTTGTGAAAAAAAAGACACTGTAGAAACGTGGTTTTCATACCATTGAAAAGTATCTTTAATTAATGAATATCTTTCAACATTGCGGTCAATCATTTCTAATTGAATCACAACTCCAGCATTTATTTCAGATTCTTTGATTTGTTACTTGTTTGTCTTGATGAATAGGCCAGGAATATCAATGTCAACTGTAATGTATGTGTGTTGCTTGTCAGAGGGAATCTCCGTGTTTAAGAGACATCATGTTGGTTGGATCGTTGTCACTGGTACATAAATGGTGAAGAATTCATCAACTACTTCTGAGTCTGGCTTGGCCTTGCTGTTTTCATTGCTTACATTGTATTCGTTTTTGACGTAGAAGTTACATGATCTGTAGTGTTATTCTGCAAGTTTGTGTGGTATTGGTTCATCTTGGTGTATTTCAGGTTTCTTTTACCTTGCATATTCCATTATTGTAGCACAGTAAGTTGATTTTATCTAGAGTTTCTCTAGTTGTTCTTTTGATTTCATAAGTGACCTGATTGAAATGTTGTCAATTGCTTTATGATGCCGCTGCAAACATCACAGCTCCACACAAATGCAATCGCAGCAGCTGTTGTCATTTATAATGCAATTGTGGATTAAGGTGTTTGCAGCACTTCAGCGGCTAGGGTGCTGCCTGTGTAAGCATAGAGAAACCAGCTGATTCAGATGGGACTATTCACATGGTTATGGTGACTTATTCACCATCGCTGACCACGAACAATTGGATAGATCATTTAACAGCTCTTAAATTTCAAATACCATCCAGAAACTTGAGGACCTTGCTGATTATCCTATCAAGCACCATAATGTTTCTCACCACAGCGAAGTAATACCATATTATACACACGGTATCTCATGTGCCCTGCTAAGCCAAGCATAATACACTGGTGTGTCAAACTGGGCAATATCCTTTACACAAGTTGTCACGTGTATGCACCACAACAGCATACCTTTACTGACTCAGCAGCAGCATCATGAACAGAACCACTACCTAATGCACCATTAGAATTAGCTCATAAATTACTTGGTTCATTCATGTTTGTCATCACTTGAACTCTAGTACTTACTCAGTGGTTCTGCTCATTTCTGTCAAAGCAGGATAAAATCAATCTTCATGTAAGGGACTGACATAAAAAAAGATCCGACCACATATTAAAGAGGTAAAGTGGGTAATCCGAGGCCAGAAATTTTTGGTAGTGACCACGGGACAGTCATTGGTCCCATGCTAGACACTACGTTGGGGAGTAGTGAGGTTGTCAGACCCCAAACCTGTTTTTCAATTGGGACATAAAGAAAATACTACTTAAGAGAAAATGACGTTATTGATGTCTTGAAGCGCTGAACTTCAACAAATCGGTGTCATTCTCGTGAGACACGTCAACACATTCCGTCTCAAATTGTGGCAGATGTTTTTTGGCGGGAACAAAATTGGGAGGTTATCAGTGAGGTAGCAAGGTTTTGAGAAGAAAAAAGTAGGGGTTAAAAATCCAGCACGAGGTAACAAGGTTGAAGAACCCAAATCCTATTTTCTCACAAGGGGGTCTGAAATTTTTTTATGACAGTCCCCTGGTAGTGATATAATAAAAAATATTACTTAACAAAAATGACGTCATATTCCCTATGATAAAGTCATTGTGAGCTATTCGCTTGCAACAGGTCACCACGCATTCGATGGTACGTGAAGGGTTCTTATAATTTTGACGATGAAAAAACATTTTAGGAGCAAAATAGAGTTTTTTAAAAGAGGTATAGAGGGTTTGAGAGGGCATGCAAATTTGTTGCCCCCTTTTTTCGAGAGGCATAGAAGGTCTGATGGGTGCGCCAAACTTTTCTAACATGTGGTGCGAAACTTTTTCAATGCCAGTCCCTTGCTTCATGAAACTTCTATAGCACACAAGATTGTGCCTTTTCGAGAGTTACCTTGAGGTAATGACCGATGCGCCTTAATGCATTCTCATGAGATTTCATGGGATTGAACATATAATGAGCCACACACTTCACTATCCAAGACATCTCTGGATGAGAAAAATGTCCCGTGAGGTAGATTAACATGCTAACCACCATAAGGTAGCTAACCATCTTTGACACAAACCAACGGTTTTTGTTCCAACGGACTTGACTTCCCATAGATGTCACCTGCAATTACTCAATCAATAAGACAATCATATCTTATCTCAAGGACAGTTGTGCCAAAGTTAGGTTGTACGGTCTTAAATGAATAGTAGAACAGGTAGAACATGAAAGAGGTCCAAGAATATGGAGAAGATTCCAATTCTCTGTTAGTAAGCGAGCATAACACATCCCTTTTTGTTTTGTGGTCATGTTGCTTTCAAATTGCAATGTCTCTCATGATTTCTGATCGAAGCTATAGATGTCATGAAATTTATGAAAAGCATTTGAAGAGTTGAATTTGAAAATATTGGGTAATGAAAATAATAAAATATAAGTAACATGGCAGTCAATGTGCGAAACTTGACTTTCTATGCTCTCTTTCATGCGCAGCTAATTTTGGGACAGAACAAAATTGAATTATCAAAACTAATTCAACAACAACTCCGAATGATACAAATGGAGAACACAGCAGAATAATCTTAACACTGAATTGTATCAAAATTTGTTTGATGAATTCTAACTCTTGATCTAACCTACTGTGCATTTGACTTCAAATATCGAGATCTTTATTTATAGGGCTTATACCTGAACACCAACCGAGAATATTCTCATACCCATTGTTGCAGTAGTTAGTTCAGCAGCGAATTGAATACTATCAACAGATTACTATTACTTTGAATTATTGTCAAATTTCTACTAGAGGTTTCTGAGATGTAAGCCCACAAATTTTTGTATACAATTCCAACTGGAAATTTACAAATTACTTCAATAGAACAGCCGATTATGTCACGTATGCCACAAATATTATGTGCAGCCACCATGGCAAACATCCAAATATCTAATTCATTTAATGAGTCTTTAAAATAATTGAGAAATTCGAAAAGGGTTAGGTAATTATGATTATTTATGTGTGAATACCCAAAATACTATTCTGCACAGAATTTAATGCTAAACCCAAAAATGACATCAATTGGGGCCAAAGAAAGATTTTGACTAACCAGGAAAAACCAGTTATGTGTTAGAAGTTAAACATTCAATGTACACTGATCAGCATTAGCTAACTGTCTTCCTTGTTTTCATCACCTACAGTTGAATGAGCAGAATATAAGTTAAAACACCACAAACTGATACTTTTCATGTCATCATTTCCCTATCAAGCATTTCAAGGTGCCGTACAGAGCGAAATGGAGCCCAGTTTAACATAAGTCAATATTGTAAGTTTGTGTTATTGGGCCGAGATTTTGCTTAAATAATTAAATTGATCTGTACAAGTTGTGACTGAGGGATCAGTTGGATATGGATAAAACAAGGCTTAAAGTCTCTTGTCTCTCAAAAATCGAAAGTAGGTACTGGCAGGAATATCATAATTGACTAAATCATGACTGCGTTCCTCATCAAAATCACCCATGGCACTACTCATGTGCTTCTCCAATTCCAAACTTGTATACATCCCTCTATCACCATTGTCATATCCAAAAATTTTATTGGATGCAATAACTCTCAATTGAAAACAAACATCATGCCAATCATGAGACACTTTCACGACAACTTCATCTTTCCTCAATTGGTATGTCCCCCAGACTCCCCATTTGTCTTTGGAACCGTATCCATGAATCAGCATTCTCCTAAATCGTGGTATCATTTCAAGAGGTGTTGCATGGGTAAGTGCATACAATACACGTCCGTCCTCGAAGAAATACAGGTATCGGAAGTACACGCTTTCCAACACTGCTCCGAGAGGTATTTCTGTCCACATGTCACGCTGGATTTTTCTGACTTCTTGATATTTCAAGACGTAAATCCCTCCTCCTGTTCGAACACGGGGTCTTAATTCGAGCATGTTGCGATAAGAGCCGAAACGGGATACATGTAATGCCTTTCGTTTTGATTGGTTGAGGTACACTCTTTCACAGAGGGCTTTGTAGAGTGTTTCACAGCGAGTGAAGCGGGACCAGTGTGGAGAAACCAAGGCTAGAGGTGCGTGATCGTCAACTGACAGGTAGGAGAAGCACTTGTGTAAAATTTCATCGGGTAGTTGACAGGGTAGGCCGCCCATGCGAATGTTTTCAAGATGAATCTCCAAATCAAATGTATTGCTCTCAGTTGCTTCAGTTGAGGCTTCGACATTGTCTTCTTCTGATGATACAGACGAGTCATCTTCTTCGCCTTTTGCGTATTCTTGCACAAAAGGAGGATGCCAGACACCATCTGCGAGTGCATCAAATGTGCCATCAATAGATAATGCAGCTACTCCATATACAAGTTCACCACCTTCCTCTTCAACCGCAGCCACAGAAGGCAACGTTATAATTCCAGACCTTTCCTGCACCCTCCCCTCAGACTCATCCACTGCTCTAGTGAGAGACATGTACTCTTCAAACTCTCCGATAGTTTTGTAGCCATGCTTTGCTGCAATGGCACGTCTTTCGTCACGTGGGAGCATGTGCCAGATTGGCCAGGAGAGTTCCCATTTATCACCAGAGGTTGTTGATTGCACGTATATTGGACCTTGTTCAATTAATGGTGCTGAGCCGCTGCTGGCATTTTCAGTGGCCAAGTTGTTGTTGCTTTTGACGGTCTCCCCGTCTCCATCGTCTTCTTCTCCTTCTTCATTCTCTTCGCCATCGGCGGCATTATCTTGGTCAAACAATAGCTGCTCCTCTCTATCCTCTACATCGTCTTCGTTTTCATCCACAGCGGCTGCAGCTTTTGGAATCTCGGCAATGGCCGGAAGTGATGGATCGGAATCTTTGGTGCGTGACGGCGTCATGATGGCAATCGGGCTGTTTACTTTTTCAGTTTGTTAGATTTTGTATCTGCTATCGGCAGCCATCTTTACTGCAGCTAAAGCGTTGGACAAAGATCACCTATCGATTAGGCAGAAAGTGTGGGAATGATTTCGTCAGAGGGCGACGTAGTACAGAACATGGTTGATGACTGTGATTCTGCGATCGCTGACGGCGTCGGGACGGGGGCCAAACAACTTTTGATTTTAGAGGGCGTGAAAATTCCGGCTAAAACTCGAAACAACTTGAACTGCATTGGTAAGGTAGGTAGGTACGCCTATTTCTACCAACAATACTAGTGAGGAAAGGCCCGCTAATTAATAAGCCCACTTCATCTACCTACAACTTTTGAGAGGAAGAACTTCTCATGGCAGATAGCTTTTGTTTTTACCACAACCACAAGTTGTTTAGTAGATGCCTACTTTTATTCGAAAGAGTGTTCGAGATACATGAAAAGGCAAATAATGTGCAGGTAAAGCCTAATGATGTTAGATTTTACGTTGGTGAAGCAGTGGCTTTAGAATGATCATCACGAGGATTTACAAATCAACAGTGCATTTTGCAATATCTGTAAGGGTACACAAGAGGGACATGACACCAAGTCAGTAATTGCTTTTCCAAGAGAAGATTTAATACGTACTCCTCAACACCGCACGCATCGCTCTTATTCACTCTGATTTGTTAGGTTTCACAATGGCTGAAATGAAACCTGACCCACCCTTTCTTCTTCGTACAAATCAACCGATGCCCCAGGCAATTGAACTCTCTCTAAAACACGTACATTTAAATTGGCAGTCTTAAGTTCAACTCCCACTTCCTCATTCCGAACATGTGAAATTTGTGCATACAGTTTAAGGGGTGGGATAGAATCCTTCGCGTTTTCATCTCCATCTGATTGTGAGGATGGCAGCTTTAATTCATTCGTTTCAATCTGCAACAGCATGAAAGGATACAATGGTTCCTTAAACAATCCCCAAACCCACAGCCCATCCTTTGGATCATTGGGATCTTCACTGAGCTTCCAATAGCTGCTGCTTATTTCAAAAGACATGCCTTCTTCTTCTGTTTCAGTTGGGGCTTTGGTTAGTTTGAATGTACCCTGAGGTGGCTCATAGCCTTCCTCTTCTATAAAGTTGCCTTCAATGACAAATAATTGGTCCAACTTTTTGCCTTGGGTTGTTGTCAAGTCGTTAAGTAGAAGACGCAATCTCCACGTAGTTTCGTCGGTAAGGGTGGTCTTTGTTACGGATGGCTGCTTTGAGTTGTATAATGTGGTTGCCGGGTGTGTACATCTACCATTTCCTGAGTGACTGCCAAGAGAGAACGCATTTACCGTATTGACCAACGCGAGGAAAGCGGCTGCCGCTACAGGCCAACTAGTGAGAGAGATCATCTGTGCGTGTGTAGATTAAAACCTGGAACCGCTGTATTCGACTGAACACTGGAACCGCTGTATTAGACTGAACACTATTGGCTTCATGTGGAGACGAC
>JALLAY010001581.1:0-10065 GCA_036939635.1 Cyclotella baltica | reverse complement strand
CCAAGCCTGCAAAGCCCTAGCACCTTCAATTTTGGGTTTCAGAAGTAGTACCAATGGCACCGATGAACAGATACATTGTCCCATACTAATTGCTAATTGCGAATGGTCTCGGACTTTTCGCCAGAGGTCCAGCTATTGAGGTACAGCACTTCGCCGAAATCGAAAAATCTTCTTCATGCCGTTCAATTACCGTAGTTCACAGAGCGGTTATATTAGGGAGCGTTTTATTCTGTGAAATATGGTATTGCAAAAAAACGGATAAAGCTGTCACTATTAGATATGTCTTCTTGTTATTTGGACTTCATTAGCATTCTTTTATGTTAAATTGATCTTGGTAACCAGAAATGCCATTGGTTAAATGAAATATTAGCTGTGCTGCAAGCAGTCCATCCACATGGTTGTTGTCATTGAATTTTGTTGTCAATCATTTCAAAAAGTAGACTAAACACAGGTCTCTAATAGCAGACAAAACATGAGGGGTTTGGCTAGACAAATCATTGCTGTTTGTGAGCCATTTGTGAGATAACAGATGATTTTGGATGCGGCAATTTTGGGAGAATTTTTGACGGATCATTGTCGTCAAATACTCATGCCGTTGCCCGTATGTGTGTTCATTTGATGCCGGGTTGAGGCATAATGCAGCTGCCAATTGACTATTCTTTAGAAATATCTGCGACAACGGCAATGATTCAGCCACAATTTGTCTCATATGATGTCCAGCAATGCTGGTGGTTGGAAATTTGACTCATGCGACCCCTTGACACGCTTCTCTGAAGATTGAACTAAGCAAAGCCCGTTGTCGGCTAATGCGAGTGTGGAGGCTTCTGAGTGTCCGTGTTGAGTTTAGGATCTCACAGGGTGATATTGGTGGAATGATGATGGTGATCGGTGTGGGGGTGACCAACCGGCGGGAGATGCCAAAAATGTGACATGGCTCACTGAAAAAGATTACTGCAGCTACTTAGGTTTGGTGTCCAATTCCAATTACCTCTGATGACCTTTCTTGTAAGTAGTATAACTTGCAAGTTGATCTCAATGCTTATCATGTTGAGCTATCACCCTGTGTGTGCATACGTTCTTTAGAGTACCTTCCGGGTTGGAGATTGACTGCTTTGTGTTCATCATTTCTATATACACCCATCATTTCATAAAGTCCTAGCTTCAAGACCATCAATTGCTAAACACAACCAACCAAAAGACCAGCTGATTAATCCACATTTATTATGACGGAAACAGTGTTCTCGTGGAAGCGCTGACTGATAAGCCACAAGTAAGAAGCATCACTGTGTTACAAAATGTGAATCTCTAAAAGTGATGGTGTAGGTACAAAGCTTAACTTTGATTCCTATATCAAACTTCTACTGATTAAGAATGACAAAATGCCGACTAATGAATACTGCTATTCTGTTCAACAATTTGGTGCATCCCTATCAAAGTCATTTTTGCCTTGAAGCATTACATCATACAAACAGATGGATGAGCTTGATCCAACTGGGTTTCTATCGCAGAAAGTTGACAAGTACTCACCTCTAACAGCTGCTCTGTATCCTCTCGCTGCTGGCAACAAGACACAGATCAATAAATCATTGATTAAACAGCCCATCACCGGCAAAGATCAAAGCAGAACAGAGATATACTTTGAGCGGGAAAAACAGTCACAGTTCTTTGCCATTGCAACTGCAACCAATCTTTTGCTTTGTAACACAGTAGATTATCCCTATCACTTCCAATTGGTGCTCACAGGACAGTTGGGCATGCAAACCTTGCCAAGAAGTCTGCGGGATCTACTCTCTTTATCTCGAATAGCACCAAGCCGGAATTTCGCACAGAAGAATCTCTGTAGATCCGTTTCTGAGGAAATGAGCAAAAGCATTGAGTAAGATGGTAGAGAGTTGCATATTATGTTGGTTGATAATATCGGCTTCAGGGAAAAAGCACATCATGACAAGATTGATTCAAGGTCTTACATCCAATACACCAAAACCATTGACCTTTTGATCTCATACGACAAGCTTGAAGAAGTTGGAGCCTACAACGACAATGAGAGTGAGCAACTTTTGTCAACAGGAGCTGTATTCTGGGAAGAGCTGCATGAAACGTAGGATGAAGCTGCTGAGAGATTGACCAAACCCAATGCAAAAGATATCCAAAGACTAACCGAGTGTGTTGCAGAAAACATGCTCATTGCATTTGAGGATGTGCTTAGTGGTAAATTCACCGAAGGCTCAGTGCGCATTCGTTCTGCTAGAGTGATTTGCAAACACACACGTGCAAAAATTGATTAGTGACACAAACATGACCAGCATGAATGATGGTGATCTGTCTGCATTTCCCACCTCGACACCAGTTGACAAAAATGGCTACAGAAACACTGGACAGTTGCTCTACTCAAACAAAAACATCTCTGTCCTTGTTGTCAAACAAGAACTATCTCACAGAGACACTATCAAGTCGTTGCGAAACAACAGTCTGAAAGTGAAAGAGCCGTTGTTGGAGGCATGGGAGCAGAATGAAAAAAACACACCCACCTTGGAACTTCGCATTGTACAGCATTGTGGCTCAATTATTCTTTGTGATGGCCAACCTGCTGTCCAGTTTGCTAATCTCTTCGCCAATGACAACAACTCATTAGCTCCTAAGTTCTAAGATAAAGTTCAGTGATTCTTCAGTGCTTTCCATACCCTGATAAAACTACAGAATGCAACTGGTTATTTGTTTGGCGATGTGTTCAAGACAATATACTGAACTTAAAGGACTACAGAAGCATGCATTAAGTGGATTTAATTCCCTGGAGATGGACGACAGCGATACCAAGAAGGATCTGCGTTCTTACAGGCTTTGTATGGCTTCACTGCTGAATTCTACAAAGAGCTTCATGGTGTGGCGCCTCCAGTTAAGCAGTTACATGAATAAATGTTAGAACGAGCAAAGAAATGCCCCATTGTCATGTTCCTCCTGAGTAACAGTCGCTACAAAGAGGCACTCAATATGATGAGAATGTCTGAAAGAGGAAAGCGAGGAGATATTGAGCTATTTCTTACCGCATTGAGAATTGGCATGCCTGTATTTGCATTGGCACACAAAACGGATTATGTCACGTGCCTCACCTTTGCTTAAAGTTGTGTTTACCAAGTTTTTATTCATACAGTTGGGTCCAACTGGTTACCCCGAGCTCTCCGACCTTCTTGTTGAAAAGGGCATCCGGCACACTCAAAATCACGGCAGAAAGATTGCTCACAAAAGTTTAGATACACAATTGAAGCAGAGCATTCACAATAATACTGTGGATTCAGTAGCTGGCTGTTAATATTTGGAACCTTGGATAATATCATTGATTGTTAAGATGCTTGAGACGCAAGAAAGCAATATATAGAACTAGAACACTTACACTATGATCAGCAGCCGGCTCCTTAAACTTAGAAGAATTGTTTAATGCTTGAATTCTAGTAGCATCCTTGGCCTGTCACCTCCTCTTTGCCACCTTCTTTGCATTCCTTCTGTCAGCCGTAGCTCGTGCTCTCTTTTCTTTCTCTTTTAAAGCAGAGTATACTTCATCCATTCAAATCCAGTTAAGCTGCTTGCCAGGAGAAAGCTTCCTCCAAATTGTGACCCGGCAGTAACATTCAACCTTGTCTGAACACATTGTAGCATCGGAATCCACAAGAAGACCCAAATGCCGCTGTACGGAGGAATGGCAATTTCAATAGACTGAGAGCACTCAAAGTCAATGGTGAGTGCCCTTGTTTTCCAATCCCCTGCAGGATGAACACCTCTCCATTTATTAGGGTGTAGGCGCATGGAGAGTCTTGAATCTCCATCCTCATCAATGAGGTAAGGATCGACCTCAAACGTATCCGATAGCAATCAAACACCCAGAAGACGGCCATGCAATGTAGCTTGAAGAATCGGGATGGAAGAAGTAATTCTGACACGGAGCTGCCGACCATTTTGATTGGCACACATGGCGGAGAAGAAATTAATTCCAATTAATTGATTATTTTCATAGGGTTAATTTTCAGGATCAATATTGGAAGTGAAAGCCGCCGTTGAATCATTCCGATGAGACTGCTCGCTACCAAATTAAATCATGATGGCAGTAGGCATGATTGCTGGAGCATGTCACCATCCAGAACACGCGACTTTCTACGAGTCAAAAGTAATCAAAAGATTTCGCGAAATCACAAGTGATTCTCTAGCTTTACTCAATTTTTGAAAATAAAAGAGGTCGAAATGGCATGCCATCGCAACCAGCGATCAAGAGACAGTGGCTGTCAGCATGAAAGTAATATGGCAAGGTTAACCCGCTCACTGTCAGGAGAGGGAAGGTTCATGATTACTTGGGTATGGAGCTTGACTTGTCCAAACCAAACAAAGTCATGGCAAACAAGGTAGAGTGCTTCAGTGAGGTTCTTGTACATGTCCCAGACGACATGCCAGGCACTGCCCCCACCCCAGTTGCGGATCATCTATGCAAGACCAGAGACGACACCGATAAACTTGACGAGGACACGCAGAGCTGTTCCACAGGATCACATCCCAACTGCTATTTAAAACATATTTTTAGACAAAACAAAAGCAACTCTACTTTTTATTTTAAAACTCAACATCTTATTTTCCGATCTGAAGCCGTCAAAACAAACGGCTTAAGACAGGGCCGGGAGTCTTTCAAATGCATTGAGTACATAGGATACATCTTATTTTTATACCACTCTGACGAACACTGCTCCTTCAAATAATTAGGCGCCTCTTGTATTTTGTCATTTCTTAATAAAATTAAATTGCTCACTTTCACAACAACAAAAGAACGAAAGAAGCACAAATATGCCTTAGCTAAGCTATTTGTTAGCACTATCACTGACACAAAAGCTTTACAGAGTACCATCCAATCTCTTTACTCACTTTATTTGTTTTTACAACACTCTTCTTTGGTCAATCTTACCACTGCAAGGTTTTTTCTATCTTTTCTTTTCTTTTCTTTCCAGAGTTCTTCCACTTCATCCCACTAGCTGTCCACCCCCAGTATTCAATTAATCATCACTTTCTCAATCTTCAACAGTCTTGAGTGATTTGCTAAGAGATCTGGTCTCTTTTGACTCAACAACAAATTTGATATCTCCCATTTGCTTCAGTAGGAAACGAGAACCATTGTAATATTCATTCCAACAACCCAAGAACGATGCAGGAAAACTTAACAAAACTGCTTTGTATATGCTTGTGTATGTTTTCTGTTGATTGGTGAAACCCTCAATTCCTTGGCTTGAACGGAAGAGATGCCTATCCAAAGCTAACTCACTCAATTCAATGATAGCATTGGACCATAAATCTGCCTTATCCATCCTAGTATTGATAACACACTTCACTGGACTTAGCAAGTACAATGGATTTTCCACTTCAACTTCTTTCATAGGCAACTTGTCATCAACTACAATGCTTCCAACTCTTTGTGGAGAGACACAATTGTTGTATCATCAAGAATCAATACAGGCAAATCATCCAAAGAAGGTTCATAAAAAGAATAAAGAAAACAAACTCCATTTTTTACCCAATATTTCTCAGTGTCCATCGACTGCAAATAAATGCAGCAGAACTGTAATCCTTTTTCATCCAAACGACTCATGACTACATTAACAATCATATGGCCCAAAAACCAAGATTTTCAGTAGAGCAGTTGATTTTGGCAACCTCCTATTAAATAATGTCAACAAAATGAGACTCTACCGGGTATTCTTTACACACTTCCCTCCGAATATGATCGATTTCTCTAGCCATCAATTTTGCCTGTTGAGTGTTATCATGTAGTTGCAATGACAAGATATTTGCATGGAATTGATCACACGGGGTGGTTGTTGAAGTCAAAATTTTGAAGATGACACCAAATCGAACAAAAACATCAATTAAGTTCTTGAACTTTAGAGTCTCTGTGGCTAGATGCAGCATGATGGTGCCCAATTGCTCAGGATAAAGTCTCAAATCCACTGGCTTTGGTAAAAGCTCTCCCGAGTGGTTCTATGAGCATTTTGATCTGAACCCCCGTATGCTGTGCCTTCATGACACAGGAAGCCATGGTTGCGTGGCTGAGTCACTTGCCATATGATGTCACGAGCAGTTCTAGCTTGCTGAGGTGATCCACTGACAGGTGTTGTGGGTTAATGTTCTTATACCAGCTAGTAGGAGGTTAAATAGTTAAATGCATGTAAATAAAGCTTCCTTTGTTTGTGTTCAAACACAATTTTGGTGTGACGTAAACCATTAGAAATGCATAAATAACACTATAAGGTGCAATCTCAGAACCCACTGATCCTTTATTTATGAAATCAAGGGCAGTGGCAATCGCATGTCACACAGAATGTGATCGAAGCCGGCCTTTCTAACATAGAATTTGTAGCGGCAAATAATGCATGAAAAATGGTAAATATAGAGGTAGTATATATTGTATCCACCTATTAAAATTTTCTAATTTCATGTTCCAAGAAGCTTTTAGTTAGTTGATGCAATATAACCATACCTAAACTTGGTGATTATCATATTACTTAAGAAGTGCAATAGTAGCAACCAACATTGCAGCTGTCAGTACTGGTGCCCTAGCAAGTAGTAGAGCTGCAGCCAACCGAGTCTTTAGCACGGAAGATAGTACCTTTTCGCTGCTATTATCTTCATCATCACAACTTCCCGCCCACCAAGGTCTATCAGATATTACCCTGTTGTCAATTGACTGCAATACTTCAACAGAATCCCTACCAGATCGAGAAATTTGTGGGGCTTGCGACGATGATGATACCTGCATCAGAAAGTCTGAGCTCCTTTTAGCATTGCCCAACTCCTCTTCTATTGAAGCAGAACTCAATGGCGACCGTGATTGAAGTGCCTCAACTTTCATATGATGACGCAAATCTCCTGGTAACCAAGACAGGGAAAGCTTTAGTTTGGGACTTGTTCCTTCTTCTCCGTTACTTTTCACCTTTATCCGGACATGGTTTTTATCATATCCACGTCGTTTATCATTGGCTAATTCTTGCAAAAGCCAGACTCGGGACATTTCATCGTCTCCGCTTGGATGATCACTAAACTCTATGCTTTTCACCATCAAGTCCATCCCTTCTTGGCGATCTGCATCGATAAAATTGTTCAAGTAGTATCTCTGGATGGAATTGACGCCATCGTCTAAGGCACCTCGTCTCGTCCTTACTCCTGTTCGTGTGAAGTCACCCTTGAGAGCTCTGCAAGGAAGAGCATAAGTTATCTGTCAGATAAATAAAAAGGTCCAATTACAACATACAATAACTTACGGTGTCCCAGCATACAACCGAGAAATGGCATCAGCATTATCCGCCCAAAGATGTCTATGCGCCAACTCTCCATCCTCCCAAGGCAGACATAACGGCCGTTGCTTAAAGCCTATTGCACATTCCAAAGGCAATGGTCTCCTCCGTCTATTGTTCCTGTTGGCCAGAGCAGACATTCCAATACGTTCATGAAACATATGATATAGCACATATCGTCCAAACATACTCTGAACTACGTTTGTACGATCGAGACAATCCATACAATTAGTCCTGACCACTCCATCTTGTACACTGACAACTTTCCAAGTAGATTTAGATGATGCTTTAGGTGCGGCACAAAAATACCCTTGCTTACTCAAAACAGGAGATAACTCATCAAGCAAATTGGATAATTTATCCCATCGTCCACCCTTACACTCTGCGTGAAAGTCATACCATACGTGTTTCACTGTATCTGAATGGAGCAGCTCCTTTCCATAATGATCTGTAGAGTTTGTCTTGTATACGTCCAATACGGCGGATAAGACAGAATCAAACGTTGACCCCAGTCGACCTTGGTCACCGTGTTTATCGATTAAATTTACCATTGCAAGTTTAACTTGTCGTGGGTCATTCTTTATTGACTTTTTTGGGAGAGACGATGCGTACAACCACAGCTCACCGAGCAAATGATCACGAAGACCTCTGGCCTGGGTTGTTGGATCAATTCCAATAAATACTCTTGGTCGGTAGGCTTTCACATCGGCGGGAGAGGACCAGTGGAGTGGTATTGATCCACGTGTTTGAATGTGGGAGTACACTTCGGACAATTGTCGTTCTGATTTATTGCCTTTGCTGCTGTTGCTGGTGGTTGTAACAAGACAAATCTGTTCAGTTTCGGCATAATTCGCAACGGCACCGGTATCATCTGCTCCACGGCGAGTAAATCGTGTCCCAGTTCGATACTTTGACCTACGGCTGATTAATATCTGATCATACATTTCACTAGTTGCAGAAGAGGAATCTGACGTGGGTATGGATATGTTTCGTTCAACCCCCACAAAGGCAGAAGTAACTGGTATAACTGTATTCAGTAGCCTTGCCAACGGTGACTCTGCCGTTAAATCTTTCCGTGGGTTGAGTGAAGATACCAAGGCCAATGCAGGTTGTTCATTCCAAAAAAATCGTGAATCAACCATTCGTTTATTGTTTGTTGTTGTGTAAGGCATCCACCATTGATTACGCTGTTGATCTCTACTATTTTCAGTGGACCAATCTATAAATGATCGCTGTAAGGAATGGGTCACATCTTGAACAATTGGCGTTATAGATTGATCTTCACATGAGTCACTCCGTGGGACGGTGAAATAAAAATCATGCTCCTTGAATGAATTTCTCAGTAACCGTAGCTGACGTGCCTCTTCTACCAATTGCTCTTCAGTAAATTGTCTTTGACTCTTACTACTTTCAAGCTGTTTATTGCGTAGAGACACTATTTCCAAAGACTTTATTCGTCTCAGCTCCAGTAACGGATGTGATTTTTGCTGTGTCCTCAACGGTGGAGAGGTATAGACATTTTCACTCTTTGTAATAAGTACAGCATGTGGACCTGAACAGGGTAAATCGTAAATTCCATAAATGCCTTCCAAAGGTAGGAATGGAGAAGTGTTGGAGTTGGTAACTTTTCTAATGTCGTCTGGATCTGAGATGTGCTTAATTTGCACAGATTGCTTGTGACTTAACGATTCGTCCTCTCGAAAATTGCGGTGTATCTCTCGTGATGATGTTGTTGTATTGTTACAGCTTGAATCCCATTCTGACAACTCGACATAAACATCATTATGTGTCTGGTCATCACTCTCCGGAATTTTCAAGACTAATGTCCCCCAATCAGATAATTTACCCCACAGTCTTCCAGTCATGGGGTTATCGACTTTACTTTCATTGGCTTCAGATTGTCGACCTGACATCATATCTCCCGCTAAAGCAGCAGCAGTCCAACTTCTTTTCAATGTTGATTCATTATTAGTTTGTGAAAATATGGATTGATTTCGTTTCGAGGCACCTGCACCAGTTGTTCGTGTGCCCCGTTTTGAATTTGGGGGCCGTTTTATCGATTCATTTGATTTAGATGCTTTTGATTTTTGTTTGTTCGTACTTTTGTCTGCGTTGCTGCTGGCCCCGGCTCGGATTATTCGGAAGAGGGATTGCAGGCGGCGAGTCTCGGGACTTGATGCAGGATTGGGAGATGTTAAAATTGATTTATTAAAGTCCACCTCTTGACGAGTTCGTTTACGCCGTAACCTTACATTGATATCAACACCAGAGCCTGATATGTTTATTGCCTTTGTCAGTAATCTGGGATATGCAACCCCGAACAGATTTGCAGCTTCAATGCTGATCAAATCGGGCAAATAAAACAGTATGATTAGTGCACGCATTTTGATGATGTGCGGCGAGAACGGCAGCGTTGTATATTAAGATGGTGAACGGCTATTGTTCGTTTTAACCAATGAATTGATCAACCGGTAAGAATCAGGCATGTGAGGCTGGCGTTGACATCATCTAAGACAGAAGTGAAGTGGTGATCGTCATGGTTGTTTTGTTCAAAGAGAGATGTGGATGTGAGCTGAATTCGAATCCACGTGGAAGGAAACAAAGAAAATGGCGCCAAATACGCCGTTCCACGTGGAACTTCTTGTAAAGGTTGGAGCCAGGTGGACCTATCTTCTAAGGTATCTACCATACCTTAAGGTCATCGTGATGCTTATTTTTGTTAGGCGGCTCTTCTAGCAACCCATTT
>JALLAY010001580.1:0-10085 GCA_036939635.1 Cyclotella baltica | reverse complement strand
AAGTCGATCTCACAAGGCCTTCTAGGGCTCCCGGATTAATTTCTCTGTATTACAAGCACCAACCCCCCCAGATTTAGTGGATAGATGTGATTTTAGTAGAGAACTGAACAGTATGTACTGAGAAGTCAATATATACTAATTGGAATGTGCAATGTAGTGTTATTCTTCAATCTTCACTTACAAAGTGACCACCACACCGGATAAAGCAGTAGACACACGTCATGAGGATTCTGCCAATAGACTTATGGTTGTCCCCAGCGAGTAAGTAGTAGTAAAGTAAAAGTTACAGTTGTTTTCGATGAACTGTCAAACTTTATGAGCTTACCAGTGCTCGAAAAAATATGGGCCGGGCAAAAAATGTTCCTCGGCCTTGAAAATGCCTTGCTTTTCTTGATGCAAACCTTTCAGTTTGTCTACGAACAAGAGGTTTTCGATTTTAAAAACTGAAATCAACGCGACGAAATCAAGGCATGAGCAAGGGGTTTCAAATGGGCCCGGGCCCATTTTTTTGAGCACTGGCTTATTCATAACACAAAATAGATAAATATTTGTACATAGATGGTGAAATGTGTTTGCCATTGGTGGGAAGAAAGCTTTCCCAAGATCTGTACATATGTGACATACATAGGAATCAGTACATTAGCTTGCTGGTGATATTAGCGGACGATGCAGTGCTAAGATACGTAAGGGACGACAAGTAGGTGGGGCATACTTACATATAGTGCGTAAGTAAGTGTGCTCTGGCTAATTGTTATTGACACAAATGCAATGAACAGTCATGGTTTTCAAGCGAGATATTTAACGATTGGCAGCAGATCAGATACAGGCTCTTGTGGTATTGCTGGATACCCTACATGTCATAGGCTACAAAGTATATCTATGTGGCTTGCAAAATGAAGGAGTCTCAGTACCTAACCTGACTGCCCATATTGATCCGTGTCGCCAAAAATAGTGAAACAAGAATTACATTTTTGCAAATGGGGCCAAATCCAACCAAGGACAGACTTTCAGGGGGGACTGGGCTACTACAAGTGGCACTACTATCAGCTGATGTTGCAAAAAGTACTCAGGAACTGGGGGCTGTTTTCTAAGAAAGCAGCAAAAGTGTTTCCATTGCTCCCGCAAAATTGGTAGTTTAACAAGTGCATTAAGATAGAAACCATGCTCACCTCTAGGACATTGCCTACACTTCTTACCTACCATTAAATAGAAAATACCAAGTAGTAATGAACAATTCATGGCGTGGTAATATTTTCATCAAAGCACTATCAATTTCGGTGGTCTTGTTTGTGCAGGTTGTCACTGGTTTTAACATAACTGCCTCTATTTATTTTCACAACATTTACTATCTATATGACACAAAGAAAAGGTGCACCAAGGGAAACAGACACTTGTCACAATCAAAATATGTGACTTTCCGCATGTCAACCTGATGCATTCATAGTATATCTGGGTTGCACCAAACAGGTAGATACAACAAATGGATATCCTCTACTCACTACTCACAAGGGAGGGCTGCTTCTTTACATTTGATAGAGCTCTATCCGCAAAGAATGAGCCAATCTTTCCTACTTTTGACAACCGCTTCATAGGGAGAATAACTTTTTCTGGGTTCAAGATCTCAATACCTTCGGTTGTAGTACTTAAACCTTCAGAAATCCGGGTGCTATCCAACGAAAGAGAATCCATCTCAAAAGAGTGCTTCTTTAAATCCTCAAGGTGTTTGTCCAAGGATGTGTCCATACCTTGCCGGAGAGATTCATTATCAGCTTCAGTACAAGACACGTCTTGCCTACTTTCTTCCTGTTGCCCACCAGAGTGGCTATCAGAACTTCCACCAACTTGATCTTTTGAGTACGCTGATTTTTCTTCTTTTTCTTCCACTGGCTCCACTGGGCATTTCCCTGAAGAGGGGTTATCTTTTGATGAGGTAAACGCAGGGCTTTCCGATGTTTTGCTTTTGCTTGATTTACCACCTGTACTTTCCATTGATTTGGATTGGGATATCCTGTTGGCAATATCCCTATTTGAAGCAGTACGAGAAAGTTCCTTGTCGCTTTTTGACGAAAATGACACTTCAATTCCATCAACATCTAGGGAGATCTGCTCTGTGATGGTTTCATTTGGACAGCAATCAAGGCTTTCCTCTTTATTGCTCATCATGGAGATTGATGAAGCTGTCCATTCAACAGTACTCATAAGTGTTTTACCAGGTGCGGCTTCGTCTTTGGATCGTTGCTCCCCTTGATTATCAGACGCACTAGAAGAATGTACCGATACAGCCGCATCAGTTGGTTGTTTGTTTTCAGCGTCTTTGGCTTCTTGTTCACCTTGTTTTGATGTTCTGGATTTTGAAGACAAAGAGTTAACATCAGTTGCAGGAAGCGCTGCTGTACTGATGCTGAGGTCTTCACATTCTTGTTCACCACCTTGTTTCACCTTGGCAAATGATGTGTCTACGGCATCTTCAGCTGACTTGCTGTCACCGTCGAGGTTCTTGGTCTGTTCTCCAACTGCGGATGTCCTTGATTTTGACGAATTTGGATTGGCATCTAATGCAGAGAACAGCTCTGTAAGGTTGGATTCAGCAGATGGCGGAACCGTTAGGTTGGATACAGAAGGCGGCTCTACTAAGTTGCTGCTTGGATTTGTGAAGATGCCAGAGTGAGATGTTGTTGATAAGTTTGTTGTTCTGGTATCATCCAAATTAGTGCCGGCGACTCTACTAAGGGCTTCACTCTTCGTAGAAACCTCGCACAGAACCTGGGTAGGTACTTGTTCCTCCTTTTCCCTTTCCACACTGTCACTTTGGAGGTCGTCGTTGACATCTTTCTCTTGAATCGATTTCACTGATCTTTGATNTTGAATCGATTTCACTGATCTTTGATACGATAGATTCCGCTTGAAAAAAGATGATATTGACTTGAATGATGAGGTCCTTCGACCAGCTGTGCTTTTAGTATCAAGGGTAGAATTTCTGTGGAGGGATATAGGCGACATGACAGATATTGGAGTTGGCACAAGCTTTTCTGGGATTGTTGATTGTTTCGACCACCTCGTTTGTAGTGAGTAGTCCCTGCTGACCATATCAGGAAGCTCGCCGTCACTTTCATCAGAAGACTGGGAGCTACTTGTTGTTGCACTCACTGAGTCAAAGGCGTCACTGCCTGATTCTTCTTCTATGATCTCGTCAAGATCCGTATCATCAGCATCATCCTGGTCTGTATCCTCTAGATCTGTATCCTCTAGATCAGTGTCATCAATTGATCCTTCGGTATCAGTTCCAGTTTGAAACCCTTCTTCCGACTCTTCATCTTCCTCAGAAATATCATCTTCTTCGTAGGATTCAGAGATTCTTTCCATTATTGACGATCCAGCTGCACCTATAATTTCATCATCTAACTCCTCATCAGTTTCATCCTCAGCATTGCTTTCATCCCATGCCTCATCATCTAACTCCTCCTCATAAGTCGTATCATCATCCATCGTCGCTATTGTTTCCTCGTCCACCGTAGACATCATGTCTGTCCTCAACGATGCAGCATCATTAGCATCCGCTTCAACGCTAAATATTGAGGCAATAGTCCTGATCCGCAATTCACCCTTTTCATTCATAACAAGCTCCTCTCCACCACAAAACATATCACTCAAAGGGTTGGTATCACACAACACCCCTCCCCTGTTAATAGAAGACAACGGAAGATCAGGATCATCCTCAAACCCATCAAAAATGCTCTCCGTCTTTGATAGGTGACTATTCCTTCTCCCCGTCCCCCGACGGAACAAACCAAGGAAACCCTTGAGAGTAGAAGAATCATCCGCCACCCGATCGATATTCGTAAGGTCTAAATCCAACGCCCTCCCGACGACACTGGCAGATGCCCCTCGGTCAGTTACATCGCTAAATATATCACTCTCCTCGGAGGTGGCATCTGGAATGATTATTGCCTCAGAACCGAAACAACCGTACTTGGGTGCGCTGTAGGCAGTGTCGCGGAAGGTCCCGTCTCCGTCTGTTTCGGTGAGGGAGTTGCTGGCCAGTTTGTGCCGTTGCATTCTGGCCTTGCTTTTGGGTGACATTTTAGGTTGGTACCTAGGTTCGTTTGAGGCGCCGTTGAGGTCAGTGTTGACGTTGGGGCCTTCATTGATGAACTTGGTCTGAGATGAAGTGAGGTTCGACTTCTTCTGTGCAGCAGCGTTCTTGGGTCCGGCTCCTAGACTTGTCTCCTGAGGAGACTCAGAAGGAGGCTCTTTGACTTTCTTTATGCCCTTCTTTTTAGGAGGAAACTTTTCGGCAGACTTGGGATCATTTGAACTTTGGCTGGCCTTCTTCTTCGGTGGTGATTTGTTGTTGGCTGAAGCTGTAAAACCACTGTTTGACTTCTTCTTTCCAACAGCAGACTTGCTTGGGGGAGGCTTGGAAGCTACAACAAGTTCAATGTTCCCAGCCTGTGGATTACCATTGACATTCGCCCCACCATACAAAGGATCAGTCTTACCCTTCTTCTTCCGAGTAGACATCTCAAATCCCTCATCGCCAAACTCACCCTGACCATACTTTGGCGTAGTATTGGACATTTTAGGAGTCAATATCTTACCCTCCGGATCTTCGGCGACAATAAGGGTTTTCAATTGAGCTCCAGTTAGTTCAGTCCTGCAAATCCCATCCATTAGACATCCTCGCCCATCCCTCAAGTCCTTGGCACGACGTTTGTTCTCGGCCAATTCAATGTCAACTTTTAACTTTTTGTTGTGACGGGCTTTGGCAGCTTGTTCTTCCCGAAATTGTTGAAGGGGTGATTTGTCGGTTACTTCGGCATTGGCCTTGTTGGCTTCTTCTTCTAGGGCTTTGGCGGCTTCTTCTTCTCGGAACTTTTGGAGGGCTGACTTCTTTTTCTTCTTGGTGTCGGTCTTTTTGGAGGAGGGTGCGGCAGAGAGGGCGGAGGTTGAGGCGTTTAATCTTGGAGGTTGGATTCCGGCTGCGGCTGAGGCTGCGATAAGTTTGGTGGATGCCATTTCTGCTGCTTCCAAGGCTGCGATTGAGGCTTGTTGTTCTTGAAGAGCTTTTTCGTCATGATAGCGATTGTTGATGGGGGAAAGAACTTTCTTTGGTTTGGCCTTGGAGCTCTTGATAGCTTCGGGACTCTTGATGGCTTTGAGACTACTGATGGTCTGTGAAGCTTTAGGGCTAGTGATTGAACCATTTTTATTAGCTGTGAGGTTGACCTTGGAGCTTATAGTGGATCGTGGAGTCCTTGGGCTAGTTGGACAGGTTTCACTTGGAGTGAAAGTGTTATTACTGGAAGGCGTATTTCCCTTACTGGAATTAGCTGACTTCCTCAAAGAATTAGTTTTTGATCTTCTAGGTGTCGTGATACCATGTGCTGGACTTGCACTACTGTTCAAACTATTTGGAGGCCTGGAAGAAGGTAAGCTAGAGGTTGGAATTCCATTAGATTGGACACCAGTGTCAACTGACAAGCCTGCCTTTCTTCCAGCTTTGGGTGTAAGAGGCTGATGTTTCGAGCCAGTCACATCTGATGAAGACTTGAACTGTTTCTTGGACAACTTGGGAGATTGAATGGGAGTACGCTCACTCTTGGACACATGAAAAGGGGATAGAATGGGGCGTGTTTTGGTTGTTTGAGCCTCAGCCAGAAGACCTTTACTCACACCATTAGCCGCCGAAGCCACTTCAGTTTGTGAACGCAGCTCTGGTTTGGTGACAATTGCTGAAGGCCTGCGCTGTTTCTTATCTTTCTTTGGCAATTTTTGTGCTATTGGTGCGCCGTTATGTAACGCAGCGGAAGACTCGTGATCACCTGTTGATGAAGCTGAATTCGTGGATTGGCTCTTCTTCGATTCCTTGTCATCTTCCTTAGCAACAGCTGCAGGTCCGACCGGTGCCAGCGGCTTTATCGAATTGGAATCATTTTTGGATGACAAGGCCTCAGCTTTGGCCCTCCTCCACAATGAACCAATCTTGAGCTTCTTCGTCTTGCTAACCTTTCTTTTCATCTTCAAATGTTGTTTTAGTGTCGTTGTGTTACTTTCGAAGCATCATTTCATATTGTTCACTTCTTCTGTGTGTCCACGGCGTCGCGAGACAAGAACACCAACCTTCGATGGACTGCAGCATTACTCATTAGATGATTAACGGTGTACCTCGGCCTCCTTCTTTGCATCGTCTTCTTGTAGTGGGCCAGAGGCGGGCACGGTGTTCATCGTTCATACACGTAAAATCTCTTGATTCCATCAAAATGTGAGCTTCAACATGATGTAGCGAGAAGTACCACGAAGCTTTATTGCTCAAATCACTCCCTTTGCTGATTCTTAAAATTCATATTGATTCCTAATTTGAATAAGTCCGACCAGTAAATTCCTCAGGAAGATAGCGATGACTAACGGTCCGTTTGGAAGCAACTCAGTATCAGGTTAAGTATTAAATACTTGGTAGGACAAAAAACTGCTGCCAACGCCTCAACTTTCCCACTACTGATTACCGCCCCTAGGATGAGCTGCAAGACGTTTTAGACTTCGTTAAAGTATGATAAAATTTGTTTTTGTTTTTGTTGTTGATCAATTTCTATCGGCCACTTACGGCCACACAAAAAAACCTTGGTCCGATAACTGTGATCATGCTTGTGAAAACTGGAAGAAGTAATATCACTTTCCTTTGTATACTGTGGTTTCCAAATCATTTGTCTGTGTATAATGGGCTTTGATATATTAGCTCTTAGCAAACAATATTATTTCCGAGTGGGGGGTATTTTCCTTGATAACACTCCTTGCTTCGCAGCAATAGCAAGATTAATTTTTTAGAATTGAAACTGTTTGGCTTGCACCTTCATAATAAAACCAGAGTCTGCTAAAAATGAAAAAAATGAGATACATTGTAGCGACTAAAATATATCTCCAGATTGGCAATATTTTTGATCAGAAACAAAAGACAGTAGTTTCATCAGAAACAGATGTCGGTTGCTTTTACCACCTGGACACAGTTGACTGTGTGGGAGTGGTTATAAACCACCAATATTGCCATATATTGTTTGCTTGCACACATCAGACCATTCATCAATAGTTTTCTGTTAGGGCTTGGTCGTTCTGCTTAAGCTATTGATATTTTTGTGTTTGCTTTTGGCTGACATGACCTTATCAGTTTTATCTTCTACTTGATCTCAGTAACAGCAGCTAGTATTTTAACTCAATTTTTGGATCATTGTATTGCATCAAGGTACAGTAGATAGGTTGATTCCATACAAATACTCAGTAACTTCATCTTCCGCTCTGTGATTCTCTTCAGCATTGTTCACTTAATTCATGTCACTGCTTTCAATTGCCCCCACCATTGTCTTCAATTTATCCTATTTCTATAGAAACCATTCCTGAAATTTCTCTTAAGTTTTTCTCTTCTTCTTCCAAATCCTCCTATGTGTTTACCTGGTTATAAGTGAGGTGGTCTGAGGCATAATGTTGCTCAATGAGGGCAATCAACATCATCAGTTCATAAATGATGATTTCCTCATTGCTTGAGCTGTGTCCAAATTCTTGGGTCTGTTGGTCCCATTCAATGTTGATTTGGTTTTGCTCTTTTGTTTTCTTTAAAGTGATGAGATGAGATTTACTCTAATTCTTTGATATTCTTTTCAAGCAGCTGTCCAAAAAAATAATTAAGATTTTAGTGTCAATCGAAGTTCGGTGTATTTCTAGTAGACAGCATCTCTTCCATTGGTCTCCCAGTATCTGTCAGCATAGTTAGCACCCTGGGTCAGTTGCCCCTGCCATGTACCATTGTTCATACTCCTGGGAGATGATGATCAAATAAACAATTTAGACAAATGAAAACAAACCCTCTTCTTCAGGACTCTGCCTTCAATCTTTTCGTTTTTGTTGTTAAGCTTGTCTTTGTCTATGCTTTTTCCTTGATTTGAGAAATTATGAACCATTGATTGCAGTCCCCTCCACAATATTCACTTTATCTAGATATAGGGAATAGAAGAAGAGGGTGCGCAATTTGTTGTACAGCCATCAGCACTGATGATACAATCTTCTTGTTAAGCAGTCCTGGGCACAGCGAGGTAGCCAAACAAACAGGCATTTATTGAATTTATTTTCTGATTCAATGGTAAATCTCCACCCACTTTGATCTGGCTTTTAGATGTTTTCTCTATCTGAGTAAAAATATTGTTCCCTCTAATGTACATGTTCCACCAAAGCTCCTCCATACATTCTCTTTGTGTGGTAATCTTGGTTAGTTTCTAAGAATTTGGATTTGATTGTGCAGCTGTTTTTCTTTATGTTGTCTACAAAGGCATTATAGATATTCCAAGGTGGGCTCTACCATTCTTTACTATGCTTGTTGTCTTGTTAAAATTTCCATCATCTCATGATTGTCTGGTGACACTACAATGTTTTTGCTAAACATAGCGTAGACATTGCTTACGTTGCTAAGTACATGTCTAAATAATGAGATAATTAATCTACACGACAATCAACTAAGAATGCAAATCGGCTCTGCATCGCGTCGCCGATCGCACAAGTCTGTTGGGAATCTGCCAACGGACTGAGATGGCACAGATGATACCTTCGCGTGGAAGACCAGACTGTGCCGGATACTACCTCTGTTCCGGCATGTCTAACAGTTTTATTTCCCTAGCTGGCATGTGTTTACCAAAGTGATATTGTTGGTGCGAAATCATGGATGAATTTTTCTGTTGGCCTTCTCCCATTATCTTTGCTTCATTGCACCCCTAAGTTTATTAAACTGACTATGTTGCCATGTTACATATTTGTTACTGCTCCTTCGGAAACTGTAGAATTATTGAACCCTGAGTTTTTGGGTTGGTTAATGATTTTGAGGTCTGCTGCACCTGCTGATTTGCATTGAAGAAGCGTTTAAAACTCTCAGTTTATTCCTTCCTCTGCTGGTCATTCCACACCCTCATTTTTTCAAGATCATTCTTTTAGGAAAGGAATCCATTGTCAATTTGATAAAATACCCTTTTTACTCGTATTTTCTACTTGTCTTTTAAGTATGAGAGAACACACAGCATTTGACCTATCAATCGATTCACCAAAGCTAATGAGTGTCGTGCTTAATTTTAATTGTAATTGTCCTTGATGACAAATCTTGATGTATCTAATTATTTCTAAGAATTGGAGGTATAATGCATTCTGAGATCCTCTTCTTTTAAAACTCTTCCATTTTGGTGTTGTCAGGATCTATTGTCATATTGGTTTTAAAAACATACCGATTGTCCATAGCTATGCAATGGTCCATTTTAAATGTCTGTTGAATTTATTGCTCTCTAGAATTCCCATCTCGCACATTTGGCTATTCTTGTTCCTCAGCTGCTTTTTTTACAACTTGCAGCAGCATTAATGAGTCTTTTGAATCTGCCTGAATCATTTCTTATAGTTTTGGTTCAAAAGTACTGGTAATAGAATTGGGGTACAATTACAATTGATGATGATGATGATTCTACTATGTATTAAGTGTAGCCTATATGCTACCTAGATCTTTACAAAAACTATCAGACTAAAGTTGATACCTGGTAGCCACATCTCCAACAACACGGCCATCTGTAACAAGAACACCAACTAAAGAGTGCATCCTCTTATCTCCTCCTAACATAAGTGATATGGTTTTGTGTGGCCCTGACAACATTGTTTTCTTGCATCATTACCAGATCCTAAACCTAAACAAATTGTTCTTTAGATGACATCAATAGAAAAGCGGATGCGTGTCATTCAGCCTAGACTTTGACTTGTAGTTAGAGACAGCATGGGCATCTGTGCCAACAAACAGCCAAGCAAGAGCACATGAGCAGCTGCAACAACAATCTGACAGGGTATCTGATGGATCCTGTAAGTTCATGGTACTTCTGACAGATTGGATAACAGTTGAGGCTGTGAAACTGATGAAAGTACCGTAGTTCACAGAATATAACGCTCACGAATTAAGCCGCTCGGAGCTGATCTGATTTTTCTTCACGATATAAACGCCTTGGTTTGCACATGATAAATCGCCGCTCTGGCCCATTTGTTTAGCATGATCACGCGCTAATAAGCAGCTCTGGCAATTT
>JALLAY010001579.1:0-10069 GCA_036939635.1 Cyclotella baltica | reverse complement strand
TATCACGCTTGGATCCTGAAAGGGAAAAGTCAATTGGTTGGATGTCAGACATGTCCTCGTCATCTAGCGTAGACTCGAGTGGGCTATATGGGTTGTCGTTGGGGTCCAAAGATTGCTTGGCAGGCTTCGGTGGGGAACGGATGGAGGTCGAGTTGTCATGTTGGGAAGCATCTGATTGCAGATTATCAGGATTGGTGATACTGGAGGGGTCAGATGCAGATTGGTCTCTGTTCTCGTGGGTCAAATCAACAAAATCCTCTAAAGGCTGCTCCAATGACTCAGTAAGTGGCGATTTGGTTGTCCATCCGGGAGTTTTGGTAGCTAGGTCAGATTGTTGCTGTTGGTGGTGTGCTTGCACTTGGGAAACTGCTGGGGTATTCAAACGTTGGATGGGCTGGGCAGTGTACTGATAGTTGGGGTGATACGACTTGACGAGTTGCTCTGCTTCTGCTGCTGAACTGGCCTTTTGACAGTAGGCGCCGGGGAATCTTCGTAGGGGCTCGACGTTGCGGTATAAGTCGTAATGAACTCCGCAATTGTCGTTCAAGATTCCGTTTTTGTTAACGATGATATAGTAGCCTGGTCGTCCTGAACTCTTGGATTGCTGGGTGAATGGTGTAGGTTGCATGACGCCGGGAGTGGCTTGGAAGGATGCCGATTGACCAAAGATGGGGGACTGGGATTGCTGAGCTCCTCTCCCAGGTATTGGGCCTCGTCTTGCGACTTGGTGGGTTCGTTGGGATGCTGGCTTGAGGAATTGGTTGATGCTCTGGGAATACGCAAACGGGTTGGCTGGGGTGGCAGTTGGGGCTGGAGTCTTGGTGGGAATATTGGAGGATCGGTTGAGTATGTTGGCAATGGAGGCATGGGGGGAATTGGTAGATGTTGGGAATAGCTCAGGCATGCCGGTTGCTAGTTCTGCTAGGATGAAGGCCGCTGTGATACTATAGTTGTTGTAGGTGGTAGGGAAGTAGAACTTGGCAGTTGGCAGATTGGGGTCAAGATGGAGGGAAAAGGCAATGGCTTGAAGGTCGCCCTTAGAGCCAAGAATCTCATGAATACGGAAGAACTGTTGTTGACGGTCGTTCATAGAAGGATTATCAATTATAAGGCGAGAGACTTGGGGCACGTCTACTCGTCGGAGGCTATTCTTGAGCTCTTGAACTTGTCTGGTCTCCAAAGTCTTATAATGTTTTCACCCTAATGAGGTCTACACACAAACCAACTCAGGATATACTATGATAACAAATCCTGTGTGATGGTTTTGAGCCAAGGATCTTCTGATGATCCAATGTATGATCTTGAACTTGCTGAATCAGATATCTATTTCAATCAATATTCCATTATTTGAAAGATTTCCATGATGTAGAGTTTTTTTGGATAACAGGGCGCCAATATGACAAGGATGACACACTGTATGAGGAACGTTCCTTACCAGTTTGGCTTAACATTGACTGTGATGCAGCAGCAATATTCTGCCTCAAAAATAATCAGCAAACCCATCCAGACCACCTCCCCTGGAAGGTGCACACAATACTCTCTACATTGGGAACAACAAAGTAACAGCTGAGATGAAAACTCAGATAAAAGACGCCATGATTTTCCAAAACAGTTCAGAGTGTATATGCAACAATTTTGAATGAATTGATTAGCAGTTCAACATTGGAATGGCTTAAGTGTAGCAAAGAAACGCCTAACACTCCACCAATCAATTTCTACATCAAATATGATACACGATTGGCTCTACCACTACTACCATGAACAAAAGTGCAATTGGCACTCAACAACAACGTTAAATGATTTCAATCAAAGATGGTAAGAGATAGAATCCCATCATAAATTTACAATGGGATTATAGGAATGATATGTGAGACTTGTCACGTTGATAAATTGAATCCTTCTTTTGAAACTGAATGTAACGACACCATGACAGCAATGGAGGCACAGGAACACCTTGGTGATACATCGATACTCAAGGGTTTGCATCACATTAAATGGGCACACACCCTAAACAAACACTGTGTCCCTCCACCAATCAAGAATGGGAAGTGACCACAGAGAAAGAATGCAGTATAAAACAAGCCACCGGTACTATCAAGAGGGTCTGGGACATATTTGAGTCCCTATGGAAGACCCTGCAATGCAATCCTACACAACTCCACTAAAGCACTCGCTATACGAGAAAAACGGAGTATTACAAAGTGATTATTAGATTTTGAGCGGAACAAATACACACTGCTCTGCTGTACAGATCAATCCATCATTGAATGTCCTTCTTTGATCATTGAAAAATTGTCAATGGGATAAAAACAAGGTTTCCTGAGCACGCTGGAGAACTTACACAAAATACATGTTGGCAAATCCAAAAATTCAACAACACAAACAACAATACTTGCCTACTTTCAAGTAAATGCGGATGTAGATTATCAAGTACAGACTTAGCTACCAACTCTGCTAGGGGTCTTCCTGTTCTCCTGGTCGTACAAGTTGTATTTTCTACCTAGTAGCATTGTATAAGTGTACATAAAAATTTAGTTAGATATGCTGCTGCTGCTACTTTTTATTGTATACCGCAGCAGTTGCATTTCCAAATTGCCTATGCAGGTTAGATGCTCAAAATCAAAAGATGCATGGTTCAGACTGTTGATCAAATGAGTTTTAATGCTCTTCCATCATTTATTACTCTTGAATTTGAATCAGCTGTAAAGGTATGTGATTGTAAGTTGCTTTTGCTGCTAAAAATTGTCTAATAGGTAGACTTAACCCAAGTGTAATACAGATGGTCCACTGATTCTAGTCGCTATGTAAGTATGTATCGTAAGTTAAAGAGACTTCTCTAGTTTGGTTTTTTCAAAAATTAAGTATACAAACAAGATATGTTGTTGTGACTATTTGTACATGTCTGCAACTGCTGGAGTTATGTCCTATGCCTTAAGCTAAGGATCTCACAGAGGTACATGCTAACTAGAAATATTTGCATTTCAGTACTCAGAAATTTAGTCTGGAGGTGTCCAAGATATTTAGCTGTCTAAAGTGATGACATGATATTATTTTGACAAGTAGTTGCATGTTACCTGTTTAGTTATATTTTTGTGGTCATTTCAGACGACAAGACCTCAATTTATTAGATGTGATACAGCTATTGATAATTGTGTATTACATGTCATCAAAAACTTAGAACCCAGTAAATTGTTGTTACATCATAGCCTCAAAACTAATTTGGAACCAGTTGAGCATTTTTCATCAATCAAAGATACAGATAATTTATTGCAAGGGTCAATATCTAACTTAACAACCTGCCATCAAAATAAAGTCCTTTGGTGAAACCGATGTCCATCCAACTGTCCATTTTCTCTCTCAAAGAAAACAGCACACCAAATCAAATAAGAATAAAAACAAAATAAAACATCAAGAGTAACTTGGGACTTACACTTTGTGTTGTCACGGCCATCATCGAGTTTTGAGCAGACTGAAGGGAGCACATTTGTTGACTATGCAACTCAGACGGGCAGAACAGAAGATGAAAAAAGGGGTGGAGGAAGTTAGCCTGGAGGTTTGTAACAGCAGTAACGATATGGAATTCAGGGTGAGAGCTGAAGTAGATGCAGGAATGTGTGAGGCAGAGGGCTAGTGGATTGTAATAGCGGTGGGTATGAATATGAAAATTGGGGTGTGGGAGATCCAGGGCGAGGGAGAGAAGCTGCTACAGGTGGCGGAGGAGCTACAGAATAAATTTTGTCTGAAAGCAACCCCCCACTCACAGCTCACAGCCCTCTGCATTTCATAACACAAACGATATTTTTTTCTTCAATTGTTCCATGGGGGTTTCCTTTTGAAGCATTTTTAAGTATCAAGGAGAGCATTGTTTCGAGCCAAGATTCAATGAGCAGTCATCTACTAGGTAGTGCATTCAAAAATGGAACTAAGCAGCTCAACAGAAATGATTGATGCCCATCATTAGCTGTTCTTCATTTCAACAAATTAACTAAGGGCGTCATCATTTCATTGAAGATTCATTTCTTAACTTAACATTTATCACAAAAATATCGACTAAACTGAAGTCGCTTCAAACATTAACATTGCTTTTCTCTAAGTAAGCCACAATTTCAAAATAGACCTAAACATTCTAAACAACATTCCGCTTAATGACATTCATCAATGAGAGTTAGCACGCAGGCTTGTCTGGAGGACACTCTCCACATCCCGGCCCTTCAATTATGGCTTCCTCCCAACTAGAATAATGATGCATGTTGCAATTTCCTCCCTGATGCAAATAAAGTTGAGCAGATGGTGTAAGACAAAGGAAAAAATATCTCACATATATAAGATGTTCATTTTTCTCCCTCACCTTGCCATAAAGACAAATAGAAACAGAACATCTCTTGGTAATATCCTTATTATAAACATCCGCACACCCCAAATACTTGGATCCACTCCATAACGCCTGAACAATCGGTCCATTCTTCTCATTATCATCAATATTCTCCTCCCAACTCTCCAATATCCACTTGGTCGTGGGAACATTAGGATATCCCTTACGCGCATTCATATTAATCCCATACTGCATCCCCTCGGGCATATAGATATTGCAATCGTTATCTAACGCCATGGATTTGGCCAGCTTGGCCGCCTCTTTCTTGAGGGCGTTGGACCATTTGAGAGGGGAGAAGGGTGCTCCTAGTTCGGTGTGGTACTGCAGGCGGAGTTTGTTGTGTTCGCCGACCCATCCTTGGGCGCGGGAGGCGTAGGCTAGTTCTCTTTGTTCATTGTGGCGAAGATTGGTTTGTTCGGTTGTTTGTTCGGTGGCTGTTGTGGAGGATGATGAGGCGAGGAGCAGTGATAAAATAACGTTGATGGACTTCATGTTTTGCAATTGATTTGTTTTGTGTTCGTATTTTCGGTGAATCAAATTGATGCTCTATTTATGAAATAATTATGGGCAAAGTGACGATGGTATGAATGAAGCAAATGAAATCCTGGCCGAGGGATTGCAAGCGAACTCTATCACTGTTGGGGCTGGGGCGATGATGTAATGGATATGGTAATGCAATGAAATCAATCACTGTTCACTGTGGTACTCCTAGCAAAAACAAGCAAAAACCAAAATCTCATGAGCCCACAGACGAAAATCGTCCATACTTGCGTCGAAAGCAAGATTGATGGTAAAAAACCATTGGATACTCCAGCGCCAAAAGAATGAGAAACTGTCTCAACGTATGATTTAAATGAATAAATAACTGATTCCGATGTGAAGAAACAAGATTGGTATCAGTTAAAGACCAAGATTGGCGAAATTTAAATTAGATGATGCCATTCTATCGCATCACATCATCCCTCTCCGCGTAAAAATCGTCAGCACGAATAATAAGCAAAATGGCCATACTCCAACTGGACATTTCAATCTATTTCAATATCAAACAATTTGAATTTTTGTATCAAAAATCAAAAATAAGAGATGTCACATGGCTGCTTCAGACCATACCACCCCCAGTCATCACTAGATCACACAGATTCAGTTCATACCCACACCCCAGTGGGTAGCACAGAAGGACATTGTTCACAACTCACAACCTGGCTGTTCCGGCTCGTAATCAAACCTGCTGATTCTCACAACTGACAATCTACTTTTGATGTTTTGAATCATAGTTTGCTCACTCACTCTAAAATGTAGAATCTCCAATCTAGCAGAAACTGAAAAAATGACAAATGTATCTACTAAAATTGTGCCCAAACATCAGATCAATCATTTTGACCCCAACTTTTCATCATAGCAATCTCATTTTTTTATTCAATAGTCACCAACAAATAGCCTTTAGTGAATCCATTGTTTTATATTGGTGTGGGTGCATCCTTTAGAATCCCCAACCAAATCTCTATTTTCCATTCTTGCTCTCATTTGATATCCTAGTATTAATTTACTTGCTATGTCAAATTGGTTGAATAGATGAAAAACATATGAGTAATGGATTTGTTTAACAACTGAGATTCGGTCACTACCTTAGTGTGGAGAGGGTTTGATATTGTTGATATTACAACAGCCATGATATTGGAGAGGTTCATTGAAAGCCAAATTGGTGGGTAGATGATAGAAATATGAGTAATGGGCATGATTTGTGTAGATTGGACATAATTGGTTGATGAGGAGTGCTGAGAATTCGCATTCAGTGGTCAATTTTTTGGCAGAATTTTTTCAGCTGTCATAGAGCTTGTGGGTTCTTCGTTAGAGCAACTCAGAGCTGCTTCCTATCCCTTTAGGGTCATTGTGATTGTGACTCTCTTTCCCTGTCTAATGAAATGCAAGATATTGTTAGTGCGGGTCAGGGTATTAATAAGAATCTGTGTTTTTACTACATAGTACAAACCAATTTATTTATTTTACACATTAAAAATTGAAACTATTTTTCATATCACAGTGTGTTAAGCAAGGGAATAGTTTCTGTCCAATTGAATTCACATGTAAAAATCATTTCAAGTGCACAGAACCTCTTGCTTTGGTCGTTATGTAAAACATATGTTTCCGTGTAGAAAACTGTTCAATTGGGTAGTATACTATGCATTTTCAATTAATTATTTTATTTCCGCCTCAGAAAAAGATTTCAACCTCTTAGATTAGAATTATTTCCATTCCGTCAGAGTGAATTTTTCCTTCATGTGGATCGCATTTTAACAAGCAATATGCACATGATGAAAAATCTACTCGTAGAAGAAAAATCTTTGCTAGTAATTTGCATGGGAAAAGAAAAAATCTCATTTGCAAGCTGAGGCACATTTTTCCAACACTGGTAGAGTAAACAATGATATGCACAAAGTACTACACCTTTTTAATTAATTTGAATATTTTCCCCTCTGGAAGAGATTTTCCATTCCAGCGGAAGTTTTTCCTTCGTGTGGATCCATCGTAGTGCAGATACTCTTGTTTCTAGTGTTGTGACCTTGTTCCTGTTGTGGTACACTTCCCTCTTTCTGACATAGGATACCTTGGCAGTAGTATCCTCTTGTGCTGGATGCATATGATACCTTGGCAGTAGTATTCTCATGCATTCGCGCAGCTAGTTTTCTCCACAAATTGAGTAGCTGTAGCCTCCTAAGTCCCTCTCGACCTCACATTGCTCATGAAGTTCTCTTGGTCACTTACTATTCTCATTCTTCTCTCTTCACGGTTGCTTGACCTTCTCTCTTTAGTGGTGCCTCCTGTGATGTTGGACCTGATAAGTGTTTTTATTTGACTGGTGTGTCGTGATTGCCACTGTAATGCGATGATTTTACTTGTACCCAATGGCCCTGCTCGTGAACAGAGTGATTGATTGCCCCATTTCTTGTGGCCAAATGATTGATACTATCGATCAATTGTGATCCCCTGAAGCATTCGATTTTGCTTTTCTAGTCAGTTCATTGATGCGTCAGATTGACACTTGCTGTTGCATCTGTTATTGGTCATTTGTTGCCATCTCGAATCGTGGTGACCCTGTGTCATTTTACTGGGTTGCTTTGATGGTTTTCCTTCCCTCCTGTGGCTAGTTGTTACCTTATGGACGCATTTTATTCAGAGTGTTTTATCCCTCGTCAACTATTGGCACGTGTCCCATTATTCAAACATGATGTTTCAATTTTTATTTGGTTGTACCCTCATTTTTGGCTGCAGCGCCATTTATGCTTTTAATTTATGCAGATTATTCTCCAGACGATTGCCGTGAGTAGATGATTGTGCTCCAGTTATCCAGCTGATTGCAGTCATGTCACTAGCTTATCCAGCCCAGTTTTTGTGGATGAGCCAAGCCCTTCTGCTAGATTTCTATCGACATGATGTGTCTTCTGTTTCCTCAAGTCCTCTTCTTTGGCTCGTAGTTTCATGCTCCATGTTGGATCATATTGGACTCAACCTGGTGTAGATGACCTAGCACTGTGGGGGTTCACAGTCTAACATGCAGTTTGGTTGTACAATTGAATTCCAAATCGGTACACTGCAAGGTCCCAGAACGGGCCGCACTCGGTTTTTTTGTGTTACTCAGCATTAGTCCCAAGTCACTTGGCTTTAGTTCCGGGTCACTTGTCTCAATGTGGCATGACACAGCACCATGCACTAGTCTCGAGTCACTTGGCACCACGCAGCGCTAGTCCCGGGTCATGCCAAGTACACAGCCACACTTGGTTGCACTCAGTCTCACTTGGCTGTAAAGCTAAAGCATCAGCCGCCGCAATCACCAAGAATGAAGAAAGACACCGCCTGTTACTGATTGCCGACATCTATCTCCCACATCCACCAAGCCGTGTGAATACACATATGATGGCTCAGCTCCTCCCATCTTTCTACACGCACGATGGCTTCTTCCTAAACAGATCTTTATCAAAAACACTCACGAGCCGAAAGCAAGCCTTTAACTTTGAACCAGAAAATCAAGTTTTGGCCGTTAAAAAGGCTCTTCAAGAAAAGGAGGGGATTCAGGTTGATCAGATTCGTTTGATTTTTTCGGGGAAGCAGTTGTGAGTCTATTTTTGAGTGCGTGATATTGTTTGGAGAGGTGTCGGTTTCTCAGTTTTGCTGTGCAATGGTTTAATTATGTCTCACTATTGGCCCCATTTTCACTCAGGTCGGATGATCGAACTCTAGAATCATACAGCATCAATGCTGGTGCAACGATACATATGGTTCTTCAGCTACGTGGGGGACAGTGCTGAATAATTCACAATACATGATTGGTGGGGATGAAAGCCAAAGTTTGCCAACTCATTGGTGTCCTGATGTGGATGGTTTGTCTTGGGTTGATTCTTGTGATGCTTTCCCCTTTGCTGTTGGAGGAACGATGTTGGAATGTTGTGTAGGTGAGCTGCGTGCATGAAGTAAAGCCTTGGAAGGTTTTCTTCTACTGGCTGATTCCTGGCTAAAACCTTTCTGGGCATCAATAAATATATAAATTCATGTCGTTTATGTATTTTTCAGATTTTACTCTCCAACACCGAAAATTACTAGGCAAAAGAACACATTTCACTGTGAAAGACTCTTAATGTTTCTATTTCATATTTCAGGTGGATTAAAATATTTTTTGAAGCACAAGTTCAAGTGTTTAATTGATTGATTAATGACAACAAGTACAACTTTTTGAGAGCCAGTCAACATCCCGTTTAACTGAAGCATAGAAAACCACTTCCAACTAAATTATGTTGACCTCTACTATGAAAACATGGATTGGTTGTTTTAATTTCTCCCATCAATAATAGCATTCTCTTTCATCAAAGGCCCCAACCAACTTCCTGTGGACAACTTCTTCATTTTGATTCTTTTGCCTTTACACTCCAAAACTGCTCCCACACCCACAACTCTCCTCGGCATTTGGATTGAAAAACTTGAACCCCCCACCAATCAAATCATCTGAATAATCCAATTCTAACCCATACAAATACAATAAACTTTTCGAATCAACCACACACTGAATCCCCTGTTCGTCATACGTATCTACCTCGTCATCTTCTTGTATTGCCTCAGCGGTTGAGAAATCCATCACGTAGGAAAGGCCAGAGCAGCCTCCGTTACGCACCCCCATTCTAAGGATTAGGGGCGTTGCTGGGTCTACAGGTTTTTTGGGATCTGTGTCTCTTTTTTGCTTCAGTTCCAATAATCGAGCCATGGCTTTTGGCTTTATGCTGATTATTGCGTCTTCGGGCGGTTCGTAGTTAGATTCTCCGTCTGTGGAGGAGGGTGGCGGCGTGTTTGTGTCGGTGGATGACTGGAGAAGAGAACGAATTCTTGGAAAGCTGGCGTGTTTTTGGGTGGATAATGAGAAAGAATGCACTCCATTTAGACGCTGGATAACGAAGATTACTAGCAGAAGACACGGTTGTTTGTACATTTTTGATCGATAGTTGCAGTGACTTATTAGAGGAGCGGTGATCCTGGGGGTGATCTATGAGGGAGTCAAAAGTCAGAAGGAGGTCGAGGGTCGAGGGTCGAGGGTCGAGGGAACCGTCATCTGAGAAGGGGGCGGGCGACGGCGGGCACATCTCGTGTTCGTGCCTGCCTCCTACACGCCCGGTTGCCCGTCGCTCGTTAGAATGCCCCACACCTCCAGAGGAT
>JALLAY010001578.1:0-10076 GCA_036939635.1 Cyclotella baltica | reverse complement strand
ATCATGCAAATATTTGAAAGAAATTTTCCGCACCACACACAGTCCTCAAAATGCTACAACTACAAATGAACAAGCTCGCCACAAAGGCAACATGAAGTGCAGAGAGGACACTTGTGCAGGTGTGATGATACTGTAAATGTCATACGATGCCTTTAGTCTCACAAGCTAGGCAGCATTGGGTTGAAGTGCCATATGAGTGATTCCATACTGAGAGTTCAGCAATTCAATAGACTTTAAGCATCTCATAAAATAGGAAAATGGATCGATTATGAATTGCTTTGTACATTGCTACTCATGTCTCCTTTAGTCAACAGGTCGGCTGCTTTCCGCTTCAACTGACAAGTTTTGAGATATCAATATTAAGTGATGGTATATGAGATAGGTGATGATAAAGTTCACCTAAAATAGACATCCACACTTCCAAAATTGCAAGACCAAAGCCAAAGAGTCATCATTTGCCGTAGACACAATTGACATTAAAAGTTCTGAGTGATTATGATTATTTAGCATATCTTTGTCAAGAAAGGGCCTGCCATGAGAGGTAAATGATTAAAGCAAAGGAGAATCTGCAATTGCTGTTCAAATATGACTGAATAGCCATATGTATGTAGGTTAATAAAAGTGTCATTGGGTTTGAAACGATGACAGAATAATGCATGTATGGAAAATCTTGGGATCTCCACACAAGTCTCAACAGCATGGTGATTAGAATAGTAAAAAATGACATACTTGGTACTTGGCCAACAATCTAATTGTTTTCAGTGAATCTTGAGGCATATTGTAATCTATTGTAATTCTTGTATTAATCGTCTATCTGCTCTCGAAATTATTTGTTATTAGAACACTAGTATTCGTACAGGCAAAATCAACAGTCACTTATCATTCCACTGATGTGAGCACTTGACACACTTATAGAAAACACTCATGGGCTCATCAGCACTTCTAATCTGCATCTGCATAAAATATGCCTCTCCAAAAGAACAAGCAGGACATACAGCCATGGTCCTATCGACATTCTCCCACGCCTTCTCTCCTCCTAATATATCATCGACTTTTTTACGTGTCGGGTATGATTTTGCTATTTGAGGCGTCNTATGATTTTGCTATTTGAGGCGTCGTGATGGGTTGAGAGTAGGGGCAGGTCGGGCAGGCAAAGTGATTGATGGGGTTGGTGAAGATTTGGAGAAGGCTGCCGTCGAGGGGGCAGAACCACATTCTTTAGTGTCGCTTGATCAAGTAGAAGAGCGATGGCCTCTGGTTTTCTAATGCGTAGATGAATAGTATTCTCAGTCTGTAGTCTACAGTCTGTATCTATCAGGACCTATCAGGACTCGACGATGATCGATGGAAGGTAGGTTACGTCTCGTTGTGTGATTGAACGTCGGCGGACCTGGGGAGACGGAGGAGGTAAAAGAGTGTGAGGTGATGGGTGGGCCCGGCCGGCGATGAGGGGCATGGAATGGGCATCTGGACATGCCGGTGCTGCGCTGCGTTTATTAGCCACAGGGCAGAGCAGGGCGGGGGATTGCACGGCCGCATGAACGAACGATGGCTACATTCCCGGGTTTTCCAAAGATTCTGATAAAACCGAGAAGACATGAATTTCTCTTGACATTCCATTGGGATGTATGTCTGAGAACATTCCACCTGGCAGTTACTTAACAAAGCGACATTGTCATCTCAAGAAAGTGCCATTCAGCTTAAACGTGACTTATTTTGAGCAGTGATAAATCCAGAAAATATAAATGTCTCCGGCTAAAAATAATATTGAAGGATTCCCGTTATTTCGGTAGGTACAAAACCCAAAGCAGCCAGACAAACATAAATCCGCCAATCGATCATACTCTCTCTAGGTAGGTAGCCGCCAACCGCCAATGACTTCATACGATCCCGACAGTGCTTGTTGAGGCTCGTTGTCTTCTTCATAATTCAGGAACTTGCCCTACCTCTTGACTTCCCGGCCGCAATCAATAGACCGCCACCATAACAAACCCGCCCCCACCCCCATTCCCATCACAATGAACTCACGAAAACGATTCCTATCATGCCTCTTCCTCTTCCACGTCTCGTCAACGACCAACGCCCAAAACCTGCGACGACGCACCCAAAACAACACCGCTCCCACAAACTCCACAATCGAAGGTCTCGAAACATCTCTCTCTGAATTAGAAACTGAATTATTCAACCTGGAACAGACGGATGACGAGAATCTAAACGACGAAGAGTTTGAATCCAAAATGGAGAAGGAGCAGGAGCTCATCGGCAAACAGTATGAGTTGGGTGAAGAGATTGATGAGTTGGAGGGGGATCCGCGCGAATCCGAGATCGAGGGGGATTGGGATGGGGATGATTTAGTTGGGCAGGTTTTGAATGGGGAAACGTTAGAGGATGAGCTGGAGGAGGTTACTGAGGAGCTTGAAGGTACGTTGCATGTGTTGTGATGGCCACAGTAATGCAAAGTTAACATATGAGCTAAACTTTTTAACTTCCGTGTTCAATTTTATGTGTCTGTTTGCTTGGCAGAGTTGGAAAATGAAGATGATGACGGGGAAGATGAAGAACTGAAAGATGCTCTTGAAGAAGTACTGGAAGGTATCAAGGAAGATTTAGAGGAGGTGATTGAAGAAGGAGAGGAATCGGGTTACGATGATGACGATGATGGATATGAAGTATATGCGCCTAAAGATAAGACATCCGAATCTAGTTTAAATGTGACATCGGCTCAAAATGTTGTGTTAGGGGGAAAAGACTCACTCCCACCAAATGTCAATATTGATCCTACTTTGACCATGGATTTGACTCAATACAATGAACCGGAGCCATTTACAAAAGAGTCATCGAGTGAACCTTCAAATATGGAGAATGGACCAGATAGACATGGGATAAATGGGACTCTACCGGTGAAGCCTACCGGAGCTGAAGTATTAAGCATCGAAGATGATGATGATGACTACGTCCCACCCAGCAAAACAGAGAGTGTTGCCGGTGAAGATTTTGCTGCCGAGAATAAGGTGGATGCAACTGAGGAGGGAGTAAGAGGTGATGACTTTATCCCACCTGACAAAACAGTCAGTGTTACCTCAGAAATGGAAGAAGACGAAGATGATGACTACGGCCCACCTAGTGAAACAGAAACTTTACCATCTGGGAGTTCAGTAAGTGTGGCAGAGTCGCAAGGGAGCAATGATGATTTTCTTGATGATGAGTTTGATGATGATGATGACTTCGGCTTACCAAGCAAATCAGAGGCTGCTGCTGAAGATATGGTTGTGAACAAAACAGTGTACGAGATTTCTGGGAGCAGCACTATTGTATCTGAGATGGAAGAGAGCGAAACAATTGAAGAGGTAATGGAAGAGACTGCAGATGATGATATCCCCCCATCATCACCTGTTTCCAAAAAACCAACTAGTGACGATGATGCTGTGCAGAGAATTCCTATCAATGAAACAATTGTTGCATCAGCAGTGACTGCCGCCAACTCGAGTAAGGTACCGATGAATGCAGAAGATTTAAGTAGTGAACCGGGGAAAGAATCAAATGCCACAGACACAGGGACTGTTTATGATGACGATGACATTGCTCCAACTGCAGAAAGCGAAGACACTACCACTCAGGAGTCTATATCCCCCGTGATTTTTAATACAACTAATGTCTCAGATACACCGGCAAAAAATTCAACAACAACATCCGCATCCAAAATAAAACCGACTGAAGATGATGATCAAGCAGTGGGCAATCCTCTGGAGGAGCAAAACACAACTGTGACAATTCCTAGTGAAAATAATGACGTTGAAGATACCTCTATAGAGACTGAAGTCCCTGGACTTAACACATCAGCAACAGAACCGATCGGCGAGCCAAACGAGCCTAATGCGGGACCAACCAGTACTGCGGTCATTGAGAGTGAAGAAACAATCACCGCGAGCACAACTATGGCCGAAACAACATCAATGCAAACAACAACTGAAGCAGCTATTACAACTCCTGTAGCAACACCCGCCACTATTGAAATCACAACTACCCAAAATACACCATTACCATCACCAGAACCATCGTACGCAGCTAAAGTTACTCATGCACCCACCTTAAAACCAACAAATGACTATGTCGAACCCACTGATGATGAACTCGATCCAGTTATGAGTGAGCAAAATATCATTGACAATGGGGCTTTTTCAAATGGAGAGGTGTCAACCCCAGCTTCTGGTGGTGGTAGAGATATTGATGACTTTCTAAGAGAGGAGGAAGAAGAGGTTAAAAAAGTAGGCGGATGGATGGGATTTGCAGCAATTGTGTTGGCTGTTTACACTGCATATCAAATGTCAGAGAATCCTGATGGGGTATGCGCAAGGTGAGGTACTGCTTTTCCATACTATTCGGTGGTACTAATTTTGCTTTAAATTGGATGCTGATTCACTATCCTTGTAATTTTATATCATCTTGCAGCATATGTCGACTGGTAATAACAGTAATGGGATGTATCGTAAAATTGATACTTATACCTTTCAAATATATCTTTGGAGGCGGACGTTCGAGTGGTGGCCATTGTAAGTCTAGCACATCTTACTTATGTTTTTATCAAGTTGAAGGATTATTTTTAACTCAACCACCTACCTGTTTCATTTTGATGTAGACATGGCAACGCCATCCTATCGAGAGCCATACGGCAGTCGGCATTTGGAGTTAACATAGAGCATGTGTTCACCCCATGCATCCGGATGCATTACTCTGGCGCGAGATCAAGCCGAGTCAGCGAATTAACCTTTTACTTAGATCAAACCTCTCATTTTTTGTTTTGCAGTTGCCAAACCTTTTCATTCTCCTTTTTTGGGTCCTTAGAAAATTAGTGGGCTTCTGCATCTTTGGACATTTCTATTTATATGTTGTACTGATTCAGACCTCATAAATAGAAAATGCTAACGTTTTCATTACCTCTAATTTAACAAGTCCTACTACTCACCATTCTGTTTCGGGGCTGGTTGGAGCTGGTACGATAGCCTTGCCTGCCTACGCAACCATCCACAAGAGATGATGCTATGCTAACATTGAAAATTGAATGGCAACAAAGACAGCAGCAGCCAGTAAACAGCAGTAACTCGAGGAAAGCAACTTAAAATCAGCGCAGCGGACAGCAACAGGCAAAACGGAAAACTGAACCATGTTGGAAATGACGCTCCTCCCTCTGGCTCTGCTACTATTTCTCTGTTCCACATGGTTCGTTCTACACTACGCCAAACGAAACACCTCCTTATTCGTTATTCTTCTGTCAATAATATCATTCGGCTTAGGATTGGCGGCCGTCCCTTTATTAACAATTGATTTGAGCTACGCTTCTTTCACACCCGATTCAAATAATATCACCTCTGTCGATGATGGCAATAGTACAACTGACCAAGACACTTACGGTTCTGAAATTGTCAACCCCACCTACATTCCGTGGCAAATCACCTATTGGACCACATTCATTCTGGCGTGGTTGATTTTACCCATTACACGTGAAACACTTCATTCGGGACAATTCAGTTTTCTATCCCAATTAAAAGAGGGAATACGTACCAGTCTTCGGGGTATTGGGATCATGATTACCGTGGGGATCGTAGTTGTGATTGGTATGGCGATCCATATGCATAGTTTGCAGCTGGTGACGGTGTTGATGCCTGTACTAATGGCATGGGGAAATACCTATGGGTAAGTTAACAACTTGTTTACTTAACTTTTTCTAATATTTATTGTAATCTGACAGGTTCTGACCTTACGTCAATTCTAATTACTTATGGAAGATAGGTTGGTGCTGGTATCGTTATTATTGGGCAATGGGTTGGTTAGCATACCGAAAAAGTATTGGAGGGAGGCTTGTCCTGGAAATGAATTGAGGAGGATACGCATAATGGCATGTGGGGCGGAAGAAGAGTTGTTCGATGCAGTCATGGGGCTGGAAGATGTAGAGCAAAAAATTGAGGAGGTCTGTGCCGTGGTTGTGCAGGGCGAGGATGGGATACAAAACGAGATGGATGATGATGGAGTTGACATCATCCGCAGTAGGCGAAGAAGATTGAACATAAAGCTATGTTCCAACAGTACTGATGAAGAGACACAGTTCACCGAATATCTCGAGTTGTTGGTCAAACGGAAAAATGAAACATTGGAGTTGAATGCCGATAGGCGTACAGAACGGACACCTGGGTCACAAACAAACCTTAGATCAGAGGATATGGACATAGACTACCTTGTGAAGTTGAA
Organism: Cyclotella baltica; assembly: GCA_036939635.1. Taxonomy (NCBI): domain Eukaryota; phylum Bacillariophyta; class Thalassiosirophyceae; order Thalassiosirales; family Thalassiosiraceae; genus Cyclotella; species Cyclotella baltica. The sequence continues at coordinate 3,833 of JALLAY010001578.1, read as the reverse complement.
TGCCTCCCTGAAAAAAGCTCAGGAACGAGTAACAAGCGCTCAGTTACGTTGGGATTATTTAATGGAACAACACCGACTGTTTGCTGCATTGACAGAGGGTGAAACAGATGGCAATGAACTTGTCAACTCAAGTGCCAATGATGGACCTGGCTCGTCTTCATTGTTGCTTTCGTCAGCTGATGCTTCTTCCTCGGGATGTTGCTTTAGGCTGCGATACAATCTTGGAAGGTTTTGGATTAAGCATATGAGATACCATACATATCGTTTTGGTTCGGTCCTTACAGCAACATTGTCAATCTTCATTGTGTTGGGTGAAGTAACACTGGCAGCTTCTATCAATTTATCACCCTTTTCTTGGCTCCTTCGTATATTGGATGACTACGGTGACTCAATCTTCTTTCAAATAGCGGCATTGATTCCACTCTTTTGTGAGTATCCCGAGTATTTCTTATTTTCTTGCCGCTTCTCACCTGCATCTTGACTTATGCTGTTTCAATGCTTCGTAAAATTTCAGACATGTCCATTTGTGCCTACACCTGTCTCTTTCAAATGAGTTTACTGGGGCCATATCGATTACGAGGAAATAGGCAAAGTCACGGAGTGGCACTGGTGTTCAATGCTCAGTACCTAGTTAGGCTTCAGTTTTCATTGGCATACAACTTTCTTCTGATGTAAGTTGCGAGTTTTGTTGTCTGTTGTTTATCTTTACGTGACGCGTGATCTAATAACATATGCATTTCGTTTAGTCTCAAATATGACACAAGCAACTGTGCATTTCACAGTATTATGTCAGACATGTCAACAATTCCATTCTTTGGGACATCTTTCAGTGTATATTGTCCACTGCTGATCCTTGCTGTTAGCTCTTTCACTCTATGTGATGCATATCCCAAATTTTTACACATGCTTGGTATTGATCATGAAGATGCATTGCTACTAGAAGATCAAGAAACTCTGGAGAACAAAGTAAATGAGGGAATACAGTTATTACGACGTGACGCCGAGAAAAGGAATGCCGTCCCAGCCAGCAGTAACTTGAGTCCAGCAAACAACAATGACAGTACAAACCTACGAAGCTCCCCGGATAAAGTGGCATTAGTTCCTAACAACCCGATGGATGATGACTGTAATATGGATGGCTCCTGTAGAGGCAGGTACAGCATAGTGTAGTTGTTGTCTGCTGTTCAGGTAAAAATAATAAGTGCATGCATAATCAAACAGGTGATGTATCCATATGACTCCGGGATACTCATTTATCAAAAACACACCAAAGCAAATTTAAGCCTTATTACCTGTTCCAAAACTCGGAAGAGATCCTTCAAACTCAAACCACAATGCTTGGGATTTGTGGAAAGCTTTCTTTCCTCTGAACGACTATGGTACATAGATAAGGCTCGAATTAATTTACAACTGTTTTCTACTTCCTTCATATCTCGCAATCCAGAGCACCTGTAAATACAAAAAAAGAAAGTTTAAGCAACTCTGGTTGTTTCGCTACCTTGTTCCTCATCCAGAACTCTGTAAGGTATCCACAGAGTTAAGTGTAGACAATCCAATGATGTAATTACTCATCTTTTCTCTTCTTTCTTGTTATAACTGCACATGTTGGTGGGGGTGGATTGTAGGGGTATGTAGAGAGGGGAATATCCAAATTACATGCTCAGGTGTCAAAGGAAATGAACGATCAATACATCCCTCACAATTTTATCTCATACATTTTTGCGTGTTTTTACACATTACATTGAAGAGTAGAAAGAATATGTGTGGTAACCCCAAATCCCAACATTGTTTCCCTACAGAGTTGCCGTTAGACAAAACCATGACCACTACCAACCCTGTGGCTTTGACATGCACTTGTATTGCGGATGATGGCTAGGACCGTGTCAATATCCACTTTTTTGATACTTGCAATACAGAGTAAAAAAGGCAGGCATTGTTGCGGTCCCAGTGGCTATGGGAACGGCTATGGAGCCCTGTCTGCTTGCTCATGTTGTGTTGTGTGTCTTCTGTTGATGTTTCTTATCCCATCAATGTGCCACAATGGACCGAGCACTCATCATGAGCAATTTGGTTTGTTCAAAATACTCTCTAAATGAGTTGTCCCCAGACTCTATCTACTGCTGCTTGTTCCTTCAGAATGTCTTCCAATGCCGCATTTTCATGCTGATGGTTGTAGCTGTATTTGGTGCATAGCAACTGCAATGCTGGATGAAACTTCCTTGCCCACTCATACTGCACAGGTCCCTTCAATGTTGGCAAATATTGTGAGCCCCACTGAAGGTATGCCCACTGCACTTCTGCAAGACAATACTTTGGCCTCATTGGCTTTGAACATCCTTGGTGCTGATTTTCTTGATTGATGAATTGGCTAAGGATATCTGATAAAATGGGATCATAACCCCAATCAGCAGAAGCGAGCTGATCCGCCCAAAAATGTGCTGCATTTATGTTCAATTATACAATAATCATCGACCAAACAATCAGCTCATTACATTTGCTAACTGATCATTATGATACACTTGTATGCTAGTAAGTCGAATTTCTTCCGCAGCGCCAACAACAAAAAGTGAGGCAAAGAAACAAGGAAATGACTAGACACAAGATGATTAAGAATAATTGGGAATGGGAAAAGGTGACAAAAATAAAAAAGTAGAGCAGCAGCAGCTTTTGTGTGCAAGAGGGTGATATTATGAGCTTATAACCTAAAACCTAATCAACAGAAGCGAGCAGATCCATCCAAAGTAGTGCTGCATTTGTGTTCACTTGTACAATATTTGTAGACCAATCAATCAGCTTATTAAATTTACTAACCAATCATTATGATACTTGTACATGTGTACACATGTTCACTAACAAGCTAGTGTCTTGTAATTCTGTGTTAGCACGAATAATGAGAAATAGCTCTTTACTACAATGTGTACAAACAAACAAGTGTACAATTGTAAACACATACATTGAGTCGATACAAAACCACCACTGTTGGAGATAAAATTTGCTCCAAGAAGGTAACTTGGGCCGACGTGGTAGGGTATTCAAGATACCAAAGTCATTTGAAAAGTGGCTAATGATAAATAATAGGCCACCAATGAGAAAGGGAAGCAAAAGTTTGACCAATGAGTCAGTGGCTAGAAGAGCCGTAGCCAAGTGAATTGTGGTTATGGTCTCACAAGTCAACTTTAGTCTAGTGTTTCGGTTAATAAAGTATTCTACTAACCACTACAAGTAGTTGATCATCAAGGTTGGGTTCATTGCCTGCTTCAGGTTGCTACAAGGGTGTGCATTAAACATTATTGTTGAATTGTTAGAGATGTGTCCCGTTCCCATCCTGCTGAATTTTCTCTTGAATCGGGATTGTCCCTGGATCAGACTCCATGGGACGGGGCAATCCAGGATGGGATTCCGGGACGGGATGACTCCGGTATAGAGTGCGAGGTCTGCTAAGTTCTGCCGGGATTCAGTGCAGAAAATGTCTTTTCATATGCAAATCTATGTATTTGAAGTCAAATGTACTTAAGGCGTTAACAGGTGGTTGAAAGATAGTGACTACATGAGCGAAAGAGAAGGGCTTAAGGGGTAGGGCAAAAGTAACAATCAACTTGTGGGCTGTGCTGTGACCAAAGCAGCACCGAAACAAGTAATCAAAGGTGAAGATCAATCTTACGAGGGCTGTGCTACTATTTACGCACATACGCGTACGTAGGGTCCATCCCGTACCAGATACCAGGAGTGAGGGGCCCGGAACGGTATGGCCATCCTGCCCCCAATCCCGCCCCATTCTCCCGTTAGGGACACAACTCTATGAATTGTGCATTGCTCATCATGGGTGCCAGCAA
>JALLAY010001577.1:0-10094 GCA_036939635.1 Cyclotella baltica | reverse complement strand
TTCAATTCTGAATAAGTGGCTGCATAGGCCAGTTCAAAGATTTTCAAAGAGTCAAACATTGTTTTTTCACTTGATTAGGATCATACTGTATATTGGACTCTCTATCTGGAACATCCCGTCTTCTTCTGTTATTGTGTCTTTGTGGTGGAGATCTTCTACGGATATCACTATGTGGGGTATTTGGTGGGGCTATGGGTGGGGGAGATGCTGGGAGACAAGGTGGAGGAGCTTGGTGTGATCTTTGGTTTCTCCTTGACCTCCTTGGATTAAACTCTGCATCTGGGTTAGGATGATCTGGCACCTGATCATTCTTATGAATTTTTTTGTGCTCTAAGTTCTTCTTCCAAAAAAGATCATCAAGAGATTCAAGATAAATGATTTTGCACTTTACGAAATGATTAATATTAATCCCTGCAACTGGCTCTGTGAATCTTTGCAAGCTCTCAAGCATTCCTAGATGGTTATTGTATGTTGGTCTGCCAGGTAATCTCGAGTTTTCTACAAATTCAATTACGACTAGGAGTCTCCTTTGAGGCAGATCAACTTTACCCCAGAGTAACTTGCCTAAGAATTGCATTATTCTGACATCTATAAGTGTCAGCATGTTGGGAATGTCATTAAACAGTATCCTCATTTCTTCAATGTTATCCAGTATTTTTTGACAAGGTGCATGTTCAGGCCAAGGATACGTCGGACATGACGGTTGATAAACCTTTCTAATTTCAAAAAAGATCTTTTCTCAAAGCCCAGCTTTGGCAACCCCAAAGACGTAGGTTCACAGGAATAGCCATAAAAATGAGATATCTTGACTAAATGCTAACTTGTTCCCTTTGAAAGAAACTCGACATTATACACATGGCTTTTTTCTGCTTTGACCATTCTTCTGTTGATATCAAAGCCGTCTCAGAGATTGAATGACTAAAATGAGCCAAGGTATTTGAAGTGCTTTGTATAAGGCACAAATCATGCCCATTGATATTATGAATTATGAACTTTACAAATCTTTCTAAAAATGAAAATGTGAACCCAAATGTGCAGCCATGCACCTGTGTACTATTTCTTAAGAGGTCTACATCACTCTAAGAGTTTTTGTATCTTTTGATCCAATTCCTTTGTAGGTTATGGTTCAAAGATAGGTTCACAACATATGAGAACTTCTTGTCACAAACAAGATGTACTCCTGACTTCTCCTTTGGAATTCACCAAGAACACTTGCACCCTTCCTTGGTGATACCAATCCGACTTTTAAATGAAACCCCAATATGAAATATGTAGTGCATCCGCAGTGCTCTTTCATCTACAAAGTAGGAAAAATCTCACCAAAGATGTCAATAAAATAAATACATCCCTAGAATCTAGAATCGGATAAAGCTACCAACACTATCATCTTCTTCATCATCATCATCTACACTTACTTCATCAATAGCACATTCTGCTTGTTCATCTTCATGTTTGAGTGTGTCCGCTTTGAGTTTAACTTTGCAAATTGAATTCATGTGCCCTTTCTCTCCACAGTAATAACAGTGCCCATTGAAACCAAATTTCCCTTCCTAGTCTCAGTACAGTTTTCAATTTTGGGAACGTAGTTGTCACATTTGCAACATAGACCTTTGTACTGCTTCTTGAATACAGAAAGAGCCCTTTTCTTCTTCTTGGGCTGTTTTGTTCTTTACAGTCCTCTCAAATTGATTATTCAGCTTGTCTCGAATATTTTTGATTGTCAAATTATTTGGATCTGAGTTAGGGAGTTGGCTTTCCATCCACCCAATACTACATCATACTCTTCCGGTAAGTTGTACAAGATGTGAATCATGAAATCTTGATCTGTCACCTTTGGTATAGACTGATGCTGTCTGTGTCATTTCTAAACTTTCCAGTTCTGCAATCGATTTGTCTGGGTAGATCTCATTTTTTAAATCACTATTTGCAAACTATTTCTTCAACTTCAATAGAGACAGCGCTACGACACGATCCCACGCCAATTTGCAATTTTCCAGGATAGTCGCTTGATTACAATTTTTAACTAAAGTAAAAGTATGAGTGATCAATTTTCAATTTCCTTATCAGTATAAGTAAATGAACATGTAAGTATGTGAGTAAACTTTACTTAGGTTTACTTAGACATTTACTTATGTTTACTTAGACATTTCACACAGCTCATGGGGAAAGTGATTTTTATTGTAGCCGCGGGTTGGGGTTGACAGTGCAGGACGGCAATGTGGGATAACTGCCGATTAAGAGTGACTGTGTGGTGGTGGCAGCAGAGTCGCATCATGGTGGAGGTTCAAGTTGTTTGATGGGCGATGGGGGATAACTGACAATCCAAATCTGAGTAAAACTAAGTAATATTGTTGAAAATCCAACTAAAACTAAGTAAATGATATCTTCTTAGAGAGAATATCTAAGATAAGTATATGTAAATGGAGAAAAGTGTAAATATCAGCAAGGAAAAATGGTTTACTTAGCATACTTTTACCCATTTTTTACCTGCTTACTCAAGAGCCCTTTACTTATTTTTAACCCTGGTTTGTGCCATGATTTATGTCTTCGTAAGCGTCTTCACTTAACTCAAAAAGTTTCATGGTCTGATTGCTTGCACTTGTTTCTGGGCTGATACCAAGAGCTTATTGATACTGACTATCCATTGGAATGGCCTTCTTGTCCCACAATATCTCTTTGTAGCCTTTACGTTTGGCTCTAGTCTTCAATTTTTTGGACCACCCTTCCCAATCGGAAGTGTTTCCATTAAAACCCAAAACTCGAATGCTCTCAAGTTCAGAGGTCATTTCTACTTGAATAACTTCTTCACTTTGTGTTCAAACGTAGTGTTATTTTCTTACTACTACTCTTCGTTACCTGAATCCCAAGTTGTTCTGTACTCCGACAACTCGTATCCTTCATGCGATGAGTCTTCGCACAATAAACTCTCTTTTTCCATAGCGACGAGCTGGCTCACAACTCTCGTTTTCTATAGCAATGAGTTTGCTTGCTACTCTCCTATTCTATATCAATGAGTTTGCTGTACATCCTCTCTGTTGCATCAGCTGGGTACATTGCATTCTTGGTGGGTGTCTGATGAATTTGGAGGGGTTTTGCTAAGTATCAACAACCACAATAACTTCTTACCCTTGGACAGATATCTCCTTTAGACCTTCCCTTCACCTGAATCATCTTGGCACAAGGTTGTTTGTCCTATACCCAAACCCAACTGGTTGGCTCACCACTTCACTTCTTCTCTGCCACTGCCACCACCTCAGTGGCATGACTCCCTTCGACATCTACCAAAACCAAACTCGAGAAGTCATGACCTATCTTTACTATCCTCTACAACACCTTGTCACAATTCAATTCCTGAGAAACAGGAAGAAACTTGCCTGGAGCAGAGAAGGATGGTTTTTGGGTATTGTGGACAATATTTTTGTGCAGAAGAGATATATTTGAAGTTTTATTTTCTTAGATGGATATTGTTTGTGATGAATTTGCACAAGTTGGATATTGTGTTTTAAGCGGTAAGCAGAGCAATTCTTTTGTTATTTTGAATTTTTTACAGTTATTTTTATTGCGACTTCATTGGTCTATTCTTTGTGCTTTTTCTATTTGTTTTTGATCCAATTCTCAAGTTCCTTCAAACATTGGGGATTATAAATAGCTTAAGTAGAGCGTACATAAGCCTGCAATTCTAGTATGAGTCTTAAGCATTGGTGGGGTCCTCCTGCTGTTCCTTGAATGAATAACAATAAGCACATGAGGAAGTTTTGGCCGTGGGTGAAGTTGAAAGACATGGAAATCAACAGCACAGTTCCCACAAAATGCTTCTTTGTTGGAAGTAGGATGTAAACTCTCTCATCTTCTTCTCTAAACCAACACATGATTGCATCTAGCTCCTCAGAAAACCAATTCCCTGAAACATTCGAAACACCATCTTTTTCATGTAAATTGCTGAATATGTTTGTTGTCATTGTTTCATTAATGCCGTTGTAGATGTGGAAAATGCAGTTGATTTTTAAATGCTCAATAGAAATGAGTTGAAGGGACACAGTCAAGGCCAAAGGTGATCATTATCAACAAGCTGATGGCTAAAACTACACATGTTCGCATTTGAAACCCAACCTCCTTCATGAAGTTCTCTAGTGGCCCAAATTAACCATAATGGAGGAAAAACTCAGTCGTGGTCAGAACATACAGCTTCCACCCAATCAACAATGGACTTCTTGGATCAATTAGTTGCTGCTTTAGATATTTGACAATTGTGATGTAGGAATATTATAACATTGAGACAGCTCAATTCAAGAGTGGGGGAGGGACCGTTCAAAGATATCAACGCATGTATTTATTGTTAAATCACCCTAACCAGTCAACAGTTTGGAATGATAGAAATGATTATGGGGAAGGTCATGATTGTCATGATGAAAGCAAAAGGCATGTCCTGATGATTCTTTTGAATGTGATGCTTTGAAGGCACGGTGATGCTGGGTCTGATGCAATACAACAATCAAATTGTCGCAACGGAGTTGTTGCTGTTGTTGCTTGTCTGAGAGGTTGGCCAAACAGGTTGTTTTTGAACCAATCTGTTTTTGGTGGTGGTCAGAACGGATGAATTGGTGAGGCTTGGTGGCACAGCACATGACGGATCTGCTTTTGTAGACCACAATGGGAGTCCAAGCTTCACATGAAACGAAAACAGCGATCAGAAGAAGATAACAAAGAAGGAGTACGTTGAAAGGAAAAGGGAGAGTCTCTGGTGGGTGTGAATTCTCCCAGACCCAGAGATGATAGTTGGTTGTCTCCAGTGGGTGTGAATAATCCTGGGACCCAGAGTTAATAGTGGTCATCTCTGGCGGGTGTGAATGATCCCAGACCCAGAGATGATGATCTGGTGGGTGTGAATGCTCCCGGTCCTAGATTTGATGATAGGTGTGTGACGGGTGTGAAGATTCCCGGTCACAGATCGGATCCTGTTTTTGGAACAGCTCAAGATCAAGACTAAAATGAAAGTTTTGAGGCACATCTTTACATTTGAAAATCAATTGCTTTGAGCTGGACCGCATGTTTGGTAGCGTTGTCTATTGCTTAGGTGTTGGAGTCAGTGACTAGCAACTTTGTGTTTCCGTGATGGCAACATATTTCAATCAGATTTTGGCCACTTCATCTGTTGACAATTTTCATCTATGTTATCTCCGCATGCTTGTGCTAGAGGAATGGCAGGTGTGCAACAACTGTCACAGATGAACCAATATGTTTGGCATTTGGCAGCTTTGTGTGGGGCCTCCCTACTTCTGAATTGTGTTGCTGCTGTAAGTGGTTGGTACAGTGGAACTGCCGGAGGATGTCACAGGCAATACTGGCTCATCTGGTTGCCATCTCGACCCCACTCTACCGTGACGATCGCCACCCCGTCCCTATTGCAGCCGCTGTTGCAATAGAATGAGGACGGCGATGATGACTGGCAAACAATGGAGCGGATCGCACCATCCATTCAGTTCTCTTCTCTCCTGCCATTGGCACGAGCTCTGGATGTCCCAAGCCACAACCACGCAATGTTACCTGTGTTGGCGAGCGGGTGTCGAGTTTCTTGACGGACACCATTAATGGATATGTGCTGCCCCCGTTGCTGTGGTATTGCTGTATCCAGTCGAGATGGGAAAGACGACACACGTCCGTTAGTAGGGATGCATGAGGGGCCGCAACAGCATCAGGAGGGTCAGGCTCTCCGAAGGTCTCAAGAAAAATAGGTGAAATCTTGTCACGATTTTTTCTTCAGTGGATAAACTATCTGTTTGATCACGACCGCATCTGGGGACGGCTTGGATTTGCAGACGGTTTTGGTGACGAAGAATTCAATTTTAAAATATATTTTCTCTCAATCAAATTGTATGGTATCTTTTTCTTTCTTAGATTGATTAATTCGCTAAACTAATTAAATAGAGGATACCCTTTCTTTCATGTGTATAATGAATGATACTGAAAACGTGTAAGGTATAAGTACTTATTATGTAGTTACCGATATCTATCTCAGACAAAGGTCACTATCAAACACCTCAACAGAATCCAAGTAATGCAACGAAGCTTGCAAAGTGATGAGAGCATACCCTTCTTTCCCCCGAAGCAATTGCTGATCACGTGAAAATTCTTCAAGAAAGGCCACTTCTGCATGCAAATTTACATCGCTTGCTGCAATGATATGCTGACAAACCATTTTTAATAAGGCGTCGGCATCAATGCATCTATCTTTGAACAGTGTGGAGAAATGTTCAGAGACGAATTCCAAGAATTGAACTGCATAAAAAAGTTTATCTGCCGTCGTGTGGGCTTCGGGTAGCATTTTGAGGGAGGATATTGCTGCTTTGGACAAATGATCTTTCTCATCAATCTCCTGTTGAGAGTCTGGTGATTCAAACTTATATGGAAATGCTTCTATCTTTTCAAGGAATTTGTCACGTTGTTCTCTAGTCTGTTGTACAATTTCTCTAAAAACATCATTGTACAACTCTCCAAAGACGAGGACTTCAACGGCAACAGCAGACATCTCTGTTAATGAGGGAGAAGAGGCTAGTCCCTTTCTTACTTCCAAGAGTGTTGCCGTGACATGTTTAATGACACCATGTGCATCCTGTCTGCAGCTTTGAGACGGAGGAAATATCAAGGAAGTTGATTCATCACCAACCAAGTCACGTTCTTCATCGGTACTTCCTCTCACAATACACTTCCGTATAAGATACCGATAAATATACCCGGGAAGACTCATTTTATCATTCAAAATACGGTTCACCAACAAAAACACCTTTTCACGCATTGCCAATTCACTACCATCCGCAGTAATAATATCCTCATCCCTATGATACCGAATCTCAACCGTCTGCTCGCTACTAGAATCGGACGAAAACAAACTTCCAAACCCACCACCCCAAGACTTATGCCCATCATTCAATTTGTCCCACTTTTCTCTAGCCTCAGCGGCATATTCTGCCCAAATTGGATCCACTTCGACATCTGGACGGACCAACACTAAAGAACATTGTCCTGGTAATTCTAGTTCACGAGAGTCTTTTGTGTTTGAGTATTTGGAGGCGGCAACGAGACCCATGGCGAGGACTCCTATGCTCATTCCGCCTTCTACTGCGGCTCCTACTGCTAGTACTGTTTTACCAATTTGAGATCCTACAATGACTCTTTGTAGTGTAATCAAAGATGTGCCACATATAAGCATTGTGAGTGCATTGCAGTATAATAAAAATAATGACAACCAAGCTTCATACTCACCCTGCAGGACCAGCAATGGCCAACCCAGCAACACCACCAGCAACCATACCCACGGTATAAGCTTTCGGGATATTCGTCGTGGTTTGACTCGTCTTTTTAATAATTTCTACTGAGGTTCGAAAAGCTCCTTTCGGTGGTACATCTGGTACTTCTGTTGATGATTCTATTGGATCGGATGCTAGTATTTCTTCTAGTGCGGAGTTGGATAGTTCTTCGTCTAATGAGGCTTCGCTGTTGCTTTTGTTTTTTGGTGTGTTTATTGTTGAGTCTTTGTGGGTATCATTCTCTATGTTTTGTCCGTTGGTGGCATCATTTGATTCGGTCTCATTTTTAGTTGCTTTTTTCCCAAAAAGAGACCACGGGCTTGATGGTGAACACCATGTAGTTGGAGGGTCACTGTCATCATCTATATCATTGTTGTTACAAGATTGATCTGCAGGCTCCTCAATCGGAGAAGTTTGAGAATCGACATTTGCTTCATTATCAACTTTGTCCAGCTTTGTTTTGCCAAAGAACCAAGGAGATTTTTGTTTTTGCGAACTTGCTTGTACATGAAGTGGCTCGTGGTTTGTGGAGGCTGTTTCATTTCCGTTGCAGCTGCTTGTATCGTTACTTTTCTTTCCAAAGGGAGACCAAGAGGACTTAGTTGAGGAGTCAGCGAGTTGTAACTCCTCGCTATTGCCAACTTTATTGGATTCGTGATTGACATTGTGATCATTGAGATTTTGACGGAGCGGCTCGACTGCCTTTTCTGTGCAATTACTGGCCTGATCGCCCTTTCTCCCAAATATTGACCATGATGATTTAGCTGTTGGGGAGTTTGTCACTGATGGCTCCACATTGTGGCTAATTTTGTGATTATCTTTTGGCACATCTGATTGCTCGTCAAGTTGGCAATCTATTGATACGGTCTCATTTTCTTTGAAACTGACGGTCTCATTGTTTTTCTTACCAAAGATTGACCAAGATGATTTAGCTACTGGTGAATTGGACATTGACGGTTCATTGCTGTGACTATTTTGGTCATAGGATTCATGGCAGTCATAATTTTTTCCGTTGTCTTTGTGATGGACATCATTAGATACATCGTCAGTTTTGATTTCTTTCTCATCATCTGCTCTTCTTCCAAAGATTGACCAGGATGATTTAGCTGCTGGTGATTTTGACTTTGATTGATCCTCAATATTGCTATTTTCGTCATTTGATTCGTGGCCATTGTGTTGTTCATTTAAATGTTCGTGATCCGCCCCATCTTCTGGTGCAGAATCTGCCTTACTCTCATGCCCATCATCTGCATTTATTCCAAAAATATACCACGATGACTTAGTCCTGGGAGATTCCGTCAAAGTCGACATCTCACCTGCACCTTCACATATCGTCTTCTGTTTCCTCGATCGAAGTGCCGCTTCAACAATCGGTCCATTAACAAGACACCCCGGCACATCCCCCAACCCAAAAGCACAACATCTATGAGCATAAACCCCACAAGCAACACAACACAACATTTCCATCCCCTCACTACCTCCCCCCAATCGTTCACGACACGCCACGCATTTATGAAACGTCCCCACGAACAACACTTTGGGCCCCGAGAGGAGCGACACGCCCGCCGCGGGAGCAAAGATGGACGAACTGCCGACAGCCGTGAAGGAGTGGTGGTGGGTGGGGTGGGCGCAGAGGCCTGTGGTGTTCATTATGTGGATTGCGAGTTTGGAGGGGGTGTTTGGTTGGGTGGTGGTTGTTTCTGTGATGTCGGAATTCATAGTTTTGGAGTTCCTTTGTCGATCACGTCTCGATGTCACGTAGTAGGTTCTGTCGTGGATGAAGGCGAACTGTGTATTCTTTGGTGATCGGTTCACTACGGCGCCGCATCTTATTAGCCATCGTTGGATGTTGGATGTGCCATGTAGGTGTGGGCTCGTCGAGGCTCGTCGTTCCGTTCTACTATCTTCGTTTTGTCATCGTCAATCGTCGTTCGGAGATCGGATTCACGACCCGCAAAAAGTGAAGTGTCATCACGCTTGATCACGCGAATCATACCATATAAGACCAAAGGATTTCACGCCTTGTTTAAAATTACAAATGAAAATCGAAAAATTCCAAAAAAATCGGCAAAAATTAAAAACATTGAATACTCCCCTGTTTAGAAACAATTAATTACAATTCGTTTTCTTAATGGGCGGTCCCTCACCATGACAATTACACTTCCCTATGCACGGACATGTCATCCGGTATGTACACTATTCAATAATTTGGCTGACACTCCATGTTAGTGATACCAGTTTCATGTTCAAATGGATAAAGTGGTTCCTTCTATGTATTTGGTGTTGTGGACACCATGCCGTTATGCATCATTATGCCAGCGGTTCATTGCCGCAAATTGGGATATTCGTTGGTCATGTTGATGGATCTTATGATAATGATATATTATGGATCAACAGTGTCATTGTATTCAACAGATCCATTGTCGGGACCCAAAGATAATTGATTCCCACCCTGGTACGATTGGTTTGAAGTATCTTTATTCCCAATCATACCCCAATCTTTCCTCTGCTGCTACTGCAAGCTCTACCAACTTGGCCTATTCCCTACACAGTCGTGTTATCAGTACGAGCCATGAGACCTATCACTGTGAAACGGAGCAGATAAAGATATGCCGAGGGATACCATCGCTTGTTCTTCCCATTCTGACAGTGGGTCGAATCAAATCCACTATTTCCGAACACTGAACATATTTCCAGCTGAGCCCTAAAGAATGCGGCAATAGTGCCATGTACCATGATTGGGTTGGGCGGAGAGAAGGCAGATGATGGATAGGGGACTATCGGGGACGG
>JALLAY010001576.1:0-10073 GCA_036939635.1 Cyclotella baltica | reverse complement strand
CAAAAATGTGATGGCTCGCCAAAAAAGTGTTTTCAAAGTAGGTAAGGTTTAAGCTATCTCTATGGCCCCATGCTTCAGCAAGTAGGTAATAAGCTAAAGTAGGTTATCTGAGGGCGAGGTATAGGATGGCAAAGATCCACTGCTGAAGCGAGATGGACAAGTACCAAGTGGACTTACCCCTTGTCTGAGGATGTGATGGAAGAGGTGGGTCTTTTCTCCATCGACCACTATATCGGTGTGAGGAAGGCACGCATCGGAAATTATATCCAGGACCAGCCAGTCTATCAACTCTGTGTGGATGGACAGTGGAAACGTAGTGCTAGATCCCGCCTTTAATGGTGGGAGCAGTCACTGTTGGATGAGTCAGCAAGCAGTGAGGAGCTCTTGCCACATGTAGCTGTAGCTGATGATGATGGTGATGATACATAGGAAGTCATGGTGTGATATGTATATATTTTTTTAGACAAAGTGGTTATCTACTTGGGTATACTGTGTGGTATTTAATAGTCCTTTAATTTCACAACAACAAGTCCCTATGGTAGGGAAGGCAGGAACACTGGATGAGATCTCCATAGATCACGTGTTCACAAAGACCTTCCTGTCCTGGTGGCCAAGTTGCACACACACAACAAAGCTTGATTCAACTGTTTCTTTTTTGCTACGGAAACATTAGTAATGCCAAATAGAGCATCATTCTTCAGAGAATAATTGGATAAAATTCCAAACACAAACAAACACTACTGTTGGCCAGTTTTGATCAGATTCAACAATGACTGAAAGGGTTCTCACCTACCACATATACCAATTCATTGAAATGAAAAACGGTAGATAAAAATCAATATTATGCCAGCATTGAGTGCAGGCGGCTTGTCTATTTTGGTTGCTATGAGGGGCCTGCAGAGGTTAACTATGAGCCGCTATCATTGAAACTTAAAGTTTGAACAAATTGTTTGAATCTCTACTTAAATACAGCTAGACTTACATTTCTGTACTACACATATTTTCAACTACCATAAATACTTCCTATCTTGAAATTCAAACAGCATGTTGAATGTTAAATCCAATTCCACTATTGCACCGCCAATTTACTTGTCGAACAATCGCTTCCACTCCTCCCTCCTCTCCTCATCATACTCAAGAATTTCCACCTCATCACCCACCATAATTTCTTTCCCTTCAAAACCCCCAACAGGAATAAGATGCATACCAAAATTCCTCTGTCCATTCTTCCTCTCTCGAAAGGTACTAAGGGTACTTAACGGTTCACCACATCTTTTTAACGTGTCACGATCAATGGTTGTCATGGTACACCGTCCACACCTTTGCCATACGTGAAATTCCACAGAGCCAATACGTATACGTTTCAGTGTGTCTTCTTCCCATGGTTTAAGCCCATCAATTACAATATTGGGACGGAATCGTCTCATGTCAATGTATGTTGTTGAAGATTTGAGATGGGCGTTTAAATCGTTGAGTGATTCACGTGTGGTTAGTAGGAAGGGTGCTTCGTCTGCCAGTGATACAGGATAAGATGCATTTGATGCTTGAGATGGGAGAGCTTCGTCTTGATCGGGGTTTACCTCCACTTTTCTATTGTAGTTACTTCGTGGAATGCCAACTAGACGTGGTGAATCGATTCCTGCCGCTTTGCCGATCCAATTGGCCACGTCGTCGCCGTAATCATCTAGTTCCATTTCCGTATCGCCCATCACTGTAGTCATTAATGGTTTGGTGGGTGTCTCTTCTAATTTTAGTTCAAATGTCTCCATCCCGTCTTTCCTCAGAGTCATGCACTCACTTGCTATTTTTGGGCGGATGTGAAACAGTTTCTCATAAGCCTTATCACGAGGCGTGCAGTATTTGTATATCGAATCGTCTGGTTTCTTTGAGACCACCTGAAAGATGCGATCGTGGCGAAATCCCAAGGGTGTCACTGTAGCTTGTGTCAGCTGAACCTCGCCGCATGATTTAATGGGGTAAATGATTAGCTGTCTGACGGATGGATACAATGGTTTGGACTCAGGCGTCTTTTTGAATTTGTTGTAGTTGTAGATGAATATTAGTAGGGTGGTGAAGGTGGCTATGGCTATTGCCGTAGCTATGGCGCTGTAGGAGGAGGAAGTGGCATCGGTTGTCGTCGTCATGATGGCATAAAAAATGAGGAGTGAGCAGTGAGGAGGAGGAAGAAGAAGAGTGTAAGGATGTTTGTATTGTTAAATTTGCGCGATTACCAACATGAAGATTTTTGTCGATAAAGATCTTATTGATTCCTACGTGTAATAAGCCTGTCGTCGTAATTCATGCGCACTTTTCAAAAATAAGTGCACTATACCAACAATTTCCCACTACAGTACACGACGTTACTAGCCGTTTACTAGAAATTGCATTTGAACAAAGCAAGCATCAGTCGATGTAAACATGGCATCGAATACTTCCGCTAAAGATGTAAAAGACGAGGAGCCCGTTCCATCCACATGGCCCGATGCCCTCCATCGCTTTTTCATCGGTGAAACTGGTCCGCCATTGGTCATCATCTCAATTCTAGGCTTTGTTATCACCCGTCTACAATTGCAAACGCCATTTTCCACGGAAGAAGGATGTCTCTTCATAGCAACTTTGGTGTTTTGGTGGGTACAAGAGTACGTCCTCCACAGGGCTGTACTTCATTCTTCCGTAGATTGGATGGGGGAATCAATTCATCAGGAACATCATGACAAGCACTATTTTCATGTAGCTATTGATTCGCCGGCCATGTTACTGACATGGCTTGCAACAGCTCATCTAGTGTTGAAGTTACTACTTCCCTGGCAACTATGTCTTACTGCAACAGTTGCATACGCAATAGCAGGCCTAGTCTACGAATTTAGTCACTACATTGTACACACCAAGGTGAAAGCACCGACAAAATCTCAAATAAACAATATGCCACCTTGCCTCCGGCCAGTATTATATCTCATTTCCGAATTGTTCACACAGATGAAGAACAATCATGTTCGACATCATTGTGTTGATAGTCGATATTGGTATGCGTTTAGTGTACCTGCCATGGATGATTTCTTTTATACTAATCCTGATGTGAAAGATGTTCAGGGAAGACGGAGAAAAGAAAAAATGGCTAATCATAAAAAAGTATGAGCTTGTTAGCTGAAGAGAGAGAGAGTAGGAATGAACAATAGCAATTAACATTTTAGTGTGGTGTATCATATGTAAAGATAGTCTTGGCATATTGCCGTGATCAGTCTGTGCATAGATGATTCCACTGTTGTTAAGAGAAATAAACAACAACCCAACAAAATGGCTTGCAACATATTTAACTTTGTCACCTTAACTTATTAGGAGCATAGATGCATAAATAACAATCACCAATGATTTGCTTAGTTGTGAAACCTTGTTCTGTTTGTAAAGATTTGTATTGAAGTGTGTGGCGTGATTTATATATATTTGTCAGTTAAAATACACAGGACAGATGAGGATCAGACAAGGAAAAACTTTACAACAGCTATCAGGTTAAAGCTATAAGTTCACCCCAAAATAGCTCAATTATTGATTGTTTGATAAGATTTCGTTTAATGTTGAATGATAATGGATTATTCATTTCATGTTACTAACACACACGTGGAACACAGACTTATTACACAGCTATCACATGCATTTAGCCCCTAAAGTGTCTTAAACAAGGTCAGGGGATTTGAAATCACCACGCTTCGATCGTGGCTTATTCTTCTGTTCAATTCTCATCAGCCGTAATTGTTGTAACTGATTTTGATATGTATACCATCCAAAGCTGAATATCATGACACCAATGATGCTCACCCATGCAATGATATTAACTATGATGGGATTGTACGGAGTGAATCCTTCTTCGTAGTCATCATTTTCTTCGTAATAATCATCCCATCTTGATTCGACATAGGAATTGACAACCATTAAAATAGCATCAAAAGTCCCATGCAGGAGGACTGCTGGAAAAACTATTTTTCCAACACCCACATTATGTTCACTGCTGGTCTTCTCTTCTATAAATTTCCGAATCATGTTAATGCTCTGCATTGCTGCAGAAAGTGCATGAACAGGAAATACTGACCGGAATAAAAGAACGGCAAACTCTTGAGAGACCGAGGCACCACCTGTACCACCCAGAAAGAAGACGTACAGAAAGTTCTCTGCACAGGCAAGTCCGACCGCTACACTGATCATCCCTGTTGTAATGGCTGCTGCTTGTTGTTGCAGCGTTCTAAGTTCTGGCTCGGCCTCATCTTCGTCGTCATCAGCCTTGCCGGCAGCCAATTTTTCCTTGTCTTTCCTCCTTCTATCTCTGCTGTCGACACTTCCGCAATCGGAATCGTGTGATCTTGAAAACTCGCTGACTATATTACTGTCAAACTTATAAGAGTCCACTCCACCTTGACTTGAGGCTTGGGCTGCCGTTCGATCCAGACCTGTTAAAAAGATTAGGTCAGGATGTTCCAGAAACCTGAAGCCGTAGTACTTGCACAGTTCTTCCACCAGAGCTGCCACAAAGTAAGCATTGACTAATTCTGCCAGTACCCATAATACACGATGATTGTCAATAATCCACTGGTCAAATCGTTCCCCAGCCATCCAACTAATAGGATAGTACACGCAATATAGCATCCAGACCAACCCATTGATAAGCAATCCTTCCAGAACAAACCCAACCGGTACACAAATAACAAATCCCACGGCAAAGAACTTGACTACCGCATCAAAGCTCAAATCACTCCTATGAAAGATCCCAAACACAATCAAAAGGACCAAAAAGCTCTGAGCAAACGTAGCCATCAACACCATGGCATCCATCCAACTAAACCATCCACTAGGATGCACCAACAACGTGACCGTAACCAAACCCACTGTCAAAAATGACACCAACAAAATATACCGACTCAACTGACTCAAAGCCGCCCAATGCATGTAAAACGACCTCGAAGCCTTCTCCATAAACCTCCTCCTCACATTATTGACATCCTTGGCATACTCATGAAAAGGCTGGTGAGTAATAAGATCAATCCGTTGCATCTTGGGAGGGAGGAGTAACCTCGTCTCCCTCGCCTCTTGGGCCAATGCACATATCGAAAAGACTTGACACCAGCATTTACATAAAAAGCCACAACAGCAATTCAGCAACGTGGTCATGGCGCGATGCATAAAGTCCCCACCTTTTCGTTGGCGCGTTTCAACGGTGGCGGTATCGTCTTCTTCGGGATCGTAATCGGCATAATTGGCGCTTTGACTGTCGACGGGATAACATCCAAAGAGGGTGTGACTACAAGCTCCGTCGTACTTGTCTTCTCGTTCGTGAAAGTTTTCCATGAGAGTTCCTTCCGGAGTGGCGAGGCTTCCGCTGGGGTTGGTGAGGATGGAGGCGTAGTAGAGATGATCGTCTTGGGCGCGAGATCGAAGAATGGCGAAGCGGGTGCGCATTCGACGACGTCGGCCGACTACGCCTAGCATGAAAAGGAAGATTACGACGATTAGGGTTCGGGCTTGGGCGCCAATGTCATCTTGGGTTGTGTTGCTGTCTTCGAGGGAGCGGTTTTTGGGTAGAGTGGGTGGTGTGAATTCTTCAGAGGCAAATTGGTTGATGATTTTAGTGTAGGTGGTTTGAGCTGACTCAAAGACTGGATCTATAATGTGTTCTTGGTAGTCTCTCATCTTCATGATTCCATTAAAGTTGTGTTTCTTGGTTGAAGGTGAGTTGTGTTGTATTGATTGTCTCTTGAGTTCACGATTGGCTGCACCTGCATCATCTGCCATGGCAAAGTCATCTGCTTCAGCAGCGGCACCGTCGTCGTAAGCTACAGCTCCGTCATCTTGTTGTTGTTCTACACCATCGTCTTGTTCAACATCACCTCCATCATCAGCATACACATAAGCATCGGCATTTCCATCATCTTGAACCTGAGCCGCAGCATCGCCATTGTACACATATTCCTGCACATCATAATCAGCACCACCATCATCATATGCCACTTCCTCTGCCACTCCATCGTCATAAACCTGAGCAACAGCATCATCTCCCGCAGCATTCCCATCATCCACAGCCTGATTCGCCGCATCATCACCCTCATCCGCATAAGCATACGCATCATCCGCTTCCTCCTCCTCCACTGCCGCATCATCACCCCCCTCCTCCTCTTCCACCTGATTCTGATTGTCATCATCACCATTCCCCTCCACATACTCATAATAATCATCAATCTCATACTCCAACCCCCCAACACTCACATCCCACCCCTCCCCAAACCCCCAAATAACATAACTAGCCATAACAGCCACAATCGTAATCACCAATGAAATACCCAATATCCTACTCGGAGCCCTACTCCCTCCACTCTTGGTACCCCTTCGCGTAAGTCCCCGCTTTACATTCCGTTCATTCAACAAATACTCAGTCCGAGAACTAAGGAGCAACCCACAACAAGCCATGGCACCACATACTATCGATTCATCCAAGAATAACGAGGAGATACTAGTGCTGAAACCACGATAGCGACGGGGCAACCTTTCCTTCTTTTCTTTGTCTTTTGCCGCTCTAGAAGAACGATGTGGCTGAACGGGATGCTCACTCTCATCCTCCGAGGTGGCATCGGTATACTCATCTCCACTTGTGTATTCACTCTCAATACTGAAACTACCGCTTTCATCCGTAACAGAGTAGGAAATGGAGGGGATAGTAGGCTGCTTTTTACGTCCCAACAAACGTCTACTAGAAGTTTTTTTAGTAGCCGCCGAATGAGTGGCACTACGTGAAGCAGAGGCAGCATCTCGTACCGAAGATGGAGCACCGTACGCTGGTGCTCCGTAGTCGTATTCTTTGTTTTTACGGCGAGATTTGGCGGGTTCTGGACTGGGTTGACGACGGAATAGGGTGGAGATTCCCGAGGTTATGTTTGAGGATTTGGAGTGGTCGGATGTGTAGTAGTCTTCTTCGTCGGGACGAGAGCGGGAGCGGGAGGTGGATTTTCTTGGCATTTTGGAATTGATTTGGTTTATTTTTGGGGTAGTGCTCAGGGATTGGAGTTGTTAGTTGAGGATCTCAATTATTCTGCTTTAGTGCACCAAGATGTGTTCTTGCCGCAGATACTCGATTTTCTCTTTGTTTAATTTCGACCCTTTCAATTAAAAAGAGCTGGCTGGGACTAAAAGACGGTGTTATCGGTACCACCACAAAGCCTTCCTTCAATCATCGCCGTTGTTGGCCGGCCATGGTCTCGATAGTTTTCATTGAGATCGGTGCATCTGTCCGTTTGCATCGGAAGGCAATTGGTTCACCCTTCTCTCTTGTGTATGATACTAAAGAAGACTCCATTTAAAAACCTTCTTTGGAGTGAGAAATTATTTTATATTGTATGGGCCTTTAGCGATTTATTGCGCGATAAAACGTGTCGAACGGTTCTTTGTTGGTGTGTTGGTTGTGATTTTTGGTGAGGATGACGTGATTTTTGGCTCTGTTTAACGGATCGTTGGCGAATTTTGAATTGGGTGGACTTTAATACTGCCTCTGTTCTTAGAGAAACATTTTTTAACTGATTTAGATTCTTCATCTTTTATGTAAAAAAGGTGTCGGATACTATTCGTAGGAGTAGTACGACACAGTAGGAGTAGAGATAAGCCATACTCTAGAGCTCACTCTTTATCTTCTCCTTCAATAGTTTAACCATGGAAGGATCCGAAGCTGACAGGTTATGAAAAATTGCTCGATATACGCTCCTTTGGCTGAAGCAATTTGAAGAACAAAAAACAACAAGCGACTGTACATTACATTTCTGTGTGATGGGTGAGGCAACAAGACCCCACAATTACACAGCACATCTCTGGAACTTGTCAAGATCCCCCATAGAGTAAGATTGGAGTCCGCCTACGCATTATGGGACCAGACGTCAATGAAACTGCCAATCATGGGAGTGTCTCTTCACTCGTTGCCGACCCCCCCCCCCCTTGGTTCGACAAGGGTGATCTCTACAACTTGATCCAATGAAGGTCAGGGAAACAGGACATAATTACAAAATTTAAGCATTTATGTTTATTTTTATCCATAATATGCATGTAAAGTCTAAGGTAAGGTTAAAACTTGTATTGCATGAATAACATAGCAACCACTAATTTAAACACGGCCACATGATTTGTTGATTAATAACTCGAGTCAAAGGAGTAAATTGTATTTTACACACAGTAGATTGTTGACATCTAACTATATCTCTTTGCCTTTGACAATAAACATTATTTTTCATCAGCTATTGTCTCCGAGTGGTTTATTGTTACATTGTACAAGAAAGAGTATATATATTGTCAAATCGCAGTCAAATAACTGGTTTTAATCATGGCCACATGGACCCTCTTTTGACGGATGATGGAAATTATTTGTCACACCTAGGATTATATGAATAATGTTGAATAAATAATAATGAAACATCACAAATAAACAAAACACAAATCCCTCAAATAAACCTAATTGTTGGGCAAAAAAATATTGCATTGTCCAGTTTGCAGTAGATATGTGGGTAAGATGAAAGACACTGTTGATTTTTTTAGTGTTTCAGGTGTAATTTGACCAAGGATTACAGATGTTGGGATTGTAGATGGATTGCGTTGGCTTGCAGTTCATCGTGGCGTGTGAAAATCTTTTCCGTCCTCATTTTTTTGGGTGACAGATAGGACAGCGCATTGGGTTGTCTAGTCATATCGGCATCGGGATGATGTTGGTAAATGTTTATTTGAATAATGGAGGGGCCGACGGTTCAGCGGCGGCGGCTGGATTGTTGGTGTTGTTGGGTTGTGAGGTGTTGCTGTGGTTTAGCTTGTAGAGCGAGGTGGATAAGGATGTGAGTTGCTGATATGCCATATCCCTTTGCCTTCTCTTTCTTAGAGAAATGAGCATAAAATGGCTTAACAGGAATCCAGATACTAGGGTTCTGCCGGGAAATGGCCTAAATCAATCAGATGTGTGGGTCTGGTGGCGGATCGGCCATGGTGGTTTGGTTCTTGGGCCGGCGGTTGTCGCGCGGTTGACGTGCTTTGTGATTTTTTTGAAAATTTGTTCGTACTATCTACCGTAGGGAAAATTGTGTGTGAGACTGCGTGTTATTTTTGCGCAAAATCTCAACTCTGCACCAGACCCCCCCAGTCCATGCTACATGGGAACTCCATATGGATCCTGTGACCACCAACCACCCCAATAGGTACCATAAAGGTTAGACTTCAGCCCATATCAATTGGTAGGGCTTGTTTTGGCTTGCTATAATCGCTGTGCATGAGCGCCTAAATCGGTAACTGCACAATGACGATCATATTCCTCATGTGTTACTATGCACAACAGAACCATGTATGATTGAGTTTACCCAATTTTTTTAAACAAAGATTTAACATGGCTGAAATCGCAGGGGGAAACATGAGCTAAGTGGCGGACCCTGGTATCAGCAGAAAGAACTGTTTCTTGAATTTCCAAAACAGTTTCACTTTTAACTTCAGTAGCTCTAGTTGTAAAGTTATGTCTACTTAACTGAAGCTAATCTAAGGAGTGGTCTCTAAATTATAGAGACCACTAGCTGTGCTACACGCGGCTAGCACAAGTGTGCAGCAGCATAAATTTTTTGAATTGCATCTCATTTAAAGACAGCTAAAATTTGTTCTCATGATAGTGTATCGGCATAAAAATTTTGAATGGTATTTCATTTTACATTTACAATCAGCAAAAGAACATGTTGTTTAGCTCGCATATTTGCAGTGTAAGTGTTTAGTACATATGTATCAGCATTTCAGTATAACATTTTTTATGCATTCTCATTGTGTGGAACAAAAAATAATCACAAAAAAATCTTTGCATTGAACTACATAATACGATCATGTAATAAATAATTGACCACTATTGTAATTCAACAATTGTGACCCATACGTTCCTCTCCGTCTATTCACAGAATAAAAAATCTCTCCAATTCTCTATATAAACGGAAACGAAAAGATTACAATGGAACTTACCACTTCACTACTGGCAAATCGACGCCTACTGGACGCCTAATCGACGCCCAAGCTTTTTTCTGGGCGTCGAAGAC
>JALLAY010001575.1:0-10073 GCA_036939635.1 Cyclotella baltica | reverse complement strand
ATGTTCAACATTAATATTCAATGTTATCCCATCCAAAAACTCCGTGACTAACGTGTGTGGAGCGTGTTAAATCATAACATATTGTGATATGTTATTGACGTGTCTTTGCTCCGAGGATGTGTGGGAGTGTTTATAGATATGATCCTTGTCTGGGGCTCGTGGACCTGGACACTTTATTGCTAGCAGTGACAGTTGCCATCCTACTATTGAGCATTTTTGCATCTTTTCGTTGTCATTTTCAATTTCAATTGAGTCAACCAATGGGTGCTTTCATGGGCTGGCATCCCGGGTTTGTTGGCTCGTGTCTCATATCTTATTGCAGAATTTGACCTCTCCTAAGTCGTTTGCGCTGGTTTCTCGTTCGCGGCACAAATCATTCACTCTTCTGTCGTGTGTTGCTACGTTCAGCGCTAAACTTAGCCTTCATGGCTACGTCATTGTAGTCAGATACACTACGTGTATTTCTCTCACGCCGTCTCAAATCATGCACTTATGCAAACTTCTCTCACGTCTTCTAAACCCCAATGATATATAATTGAAAAGGGTTTCATACACTTCACCATACACTTCACACATTCTAGCCTTGAACACTGCCAATTAAACGCTTTACTTGCCCTAGCTTTGAACATTGAACGCTGCCAATCAATTGTTTGTCTCCAGCTTGGCAGGTACTCGGGAAGACAAACTCCTATTGCATCTCCCCTCTTGAGGTTACGACTTGTTCTTACTCAAAATAATCTTCACTTCTTTTATTCTGACATAAACAACTTGATAATTTAATCAAGCATTTGCCGTATTGTTTCCATCCCTCGCGAATCTTCGCAGGAGGAAATCTAGTCGTTTATTGATGTTCATATGTTGTTCATAGGGCACTTGCTGGACCTGTAAATCTCGGGTAAGAATATGGCCGTTAGATTGCCTATTGCCTTTGCTGGCTCTCTTTGAATTTGATTGATCACGGTTTATCTTGTAAGGTTTAGAGGCTAAATTCAAATAATATCCCAGTTGTCGTCAAGTATCCTGCGTTCACTCGCTCTAAGGCTGCCAACATAAGTATGACACGGCCTTTTCGTTCATTGCACGATCCCTCCAAGATGGATCTTGTCCATCTCTGGACAGTATGCTCATAATAACAAATACCGTGACTAAATCAACTTCGATGAGAGCGCCAGTGCTTATCATATTCTTAGCCATTGCTCGGCTATACTTCATTCTCTGGTTTTGCCATGACCTCATTGTTACTCGGCTATCCTTCACGAATGGTCTGGTTTTGCCTACGTAACATTCATAGTCAATCTATCTTAAACATGACCACAAAGTCAACTGCTAATGGCACTCGTGGCCAGATATATTATATTGACCATTTTCATTTGGCCCCTCTATGGTGTTTGTAGCCAATCTCTTTTCCATTCGTATTATTTTGTGTACATTTTAAACAATGGACACTATCCAAGCATCTACTTCACATCGTAGAGCTAATGAATATGATCCTACAATAAAGGATCCAAACTCTCGCCTGGCTTTTAATCATCATGGGATCCTACGATAAAGGATCTGACCACTCGCCTGGCTTTCGATCTTTTCTAGCACCCCTCTGGGTCTATCATACTAGAGGTCTACACACATCTTTGTGTCTGCCTCTCCGCTCTCCGGGCTCACGTGTTTCTCATCTTCATGCATTTCTCTGCATTCGGCCGCTTTCCACCATCAGCTTCTGATGCATTACCTAGGCATACATTGCCTATTCATGTCAGAAAAGACCACGGCTCTTTATTGACAGATCATAGCTATCGTTGATAGCCCTTGCGGCTATTCACTTTGCCAGACCGTCGTGGCTATCCATTGCTCTCGTCGCTACATCATTTAGGGTCCTTGACAAATCATATCTCTCGTTGCTATTCACCCTGTACCCTCCATTTCACAGAAATTCTCTGATCTGTGGAGGTTGCTATCTAACACTTCGTGGCCATTCCGACTGTCTCGCTTGATGCCTTGTACTCTTTAAATAGTTATTTGTCTCTTGGGTGGCTCTTGTCTCATGCCTTGCAGGTGATTCGTCTCTTGCCCAATTAACATAGGTTTATATTTGACTCTTGCTTCGCTTGTACACGGGAAAGGCAAACTCCCATTATTTCTCCCCTTTTGACTTTACCCTGCCATGAAGGGATCATCACTTAATCACTTGTTCTGAACAATTATGCCGTGACGTCAACTCTCTCAATGGTCAAGAGTTCAATTGAACGTGATTCATGTTCACTCATTCGTCTTCACTTCTTTTCTCTCTAGCTTGACAGCAACGATCTAATCAGTCGTGTTCATACTATTTCCTTTCGAGATGGATCTTGCCCTCTTTGGGCAGCATGCTCACAAGGTTCTTTACATAAGTGTTACGACACACTAACTCGACTCGTCATTCCAATGGGAGCCTTAACGCTCATTCATTCACAAGCATGGCTCTTTGCCATGACCATATATATTCAACTAAAGTACTTTGTTTCATAATATTCTTGGCTTCTAGCCTATCTCTATAGCATACAGGACTACACACAGTCTACTGTAAACGGCGCTTGTGGCCAAACATATTCAATCATTTAGTCATCTAACTTTATCTTTGTGGCATTACATGGCCAATTTTCATTGAACAGGACAATAGTGAATTGTTATCGGCATTTGCGGCCAAAGACCACAAATCACGGACTTTATTCTAGACCGAAGACCCCTCTGTCATTGGTCATTTAGCACTCTCTATTGCCTTACAATAATAAATGAAGACCTCAACGGTCATATCATAGCTCTCATCACAATTCAATTTGCCAGACCGTTAGCTCTCGTGGCTATTCAATACAGGTCATGGCTCTCATCCATAGCACTCATGGCTATACCGATTCATAGCTCTCATGGCTATCTTGCCAAGAAACTCTCTCATCTGGGAGGCAACCTCAGCTAGTTGCTATCTAGCCTTTCATTAGGCATTCAAATAGTTGCAAAAATTACAACAACAACCCCCTCTCGTCGGGCTGTACTTGGCTGTTTTCGGCTACACAAATTAGCACGAAATGCTCGTTAGCCCTTCTCTTGGCTTTCTGTATTCGGCTATACTAAGTAGCACGAGTTGTTGATTGCTTCGTTAGCCCTCTTGGCTTTTTGTATTCGGCTATAAAATTGCACGAATCACTGCTCACCCCCGTCATGGGTGTCTAGCCCTCTTGGCTTTTTGTATTCGGCTATAAAATTGCACGAATCACAGCTCACCCCCTTCATGGGTGTCTCTGCTGCTCTAAAGCCTTCCTGGCTGTCTGTATTCGTCTATACAAAATAGCATGAATTGCTGCTTTACAGCCCTCTTGGCTGTCTCTAATATCGGCTATACAAAATAGCACGAATTGCTGTTCTCCCCCTTCTCACGGGGACACCTGTACTCGTTACAGGTGGAGACATGATAACTTTTCAGATTGTTGTTACTCAATGTCAAGCTGTTCAACCCTCTAATTCATCACATAAAATTGACAATTTTGGTTTAATTGCACAATGTTTGCCTGTGCGAAATGTCTCGACAAACACGTAACAACAATTTCATTTGTTGTCTCAATAATCAGAAATATGTGTCAATGAATGAACACGCAATCAATTCTCTCACTTTCGTATTGTATGATCGTGTCAATCAGTGTCATAAAATTCTCTAGCTGTCAAGCTTCGATTGTCATTGCATTCAATCATTATGTTCAGACACAATAAATCACATCCTGCCATCATCACAGGACATTAAGACTCTGTAATCGAAAGAAACTTCTATCTTCGTCATCTCTTAATTTCATTTGCTCATAAAATATTTAGAATTGTCAATTTCATTGTATCTCGATTGCATCGACGGTGGCCAGCCGTGAGCTTTCGGTCAACATTCTTCCAATTTCATTAATAAATCGTCGTCGATCTCAAAGAATAAAAGATCGCCTGGAACGCCTGCTCCTTAGAATAACCGCTCAAAATGTTCCTTCACTTACTATCAGTTCTATCAATCATAAACGCCTAGCATTGGGTCTGATAAACCGATTAAATCCGTATGGATTGGGGTAAAAGCGGATCTCATGGTGGTGGTGGTTAAAACGATAACTTAGATTATAGTTGAAACATCAGGGTAGACATACCCTCGATATAACGAAGGACAGACTCTCCCAACTACTAAACCATCCCAATTCTAACGGTCCCCGCAAAGGAATAATTCCCAATTAGTTACTTTGATCACATCATCTTCCAATTACCATACAACCACCTGAAGGGAAAACCGATGAGGAAAACCTTCAAACTGTCAGCAATTATCGACTTTGAGGAAAATAAACAAAAACCTCTCTCCAACTCAGAGGAAAAATCATTAAAACCTCTGTTTGCATCTACACAAGAATATCTCACTTCTGGTATCATCATCTCTCAGAGGAAAATCCTTAAAACCTCTATTTGTCTTTCATCATAAATCTTCCATTGTCTTTCATCATAATTAATAATCTCACTTTGTGGCCTCACCCACGTTGTGGTCTCACCCAGGCAAGTCTCAGCCTTTGATCTTAAAGTCGTCATTGGCAGGAAAATCAGTCCCCGTAAGCAACATGTCATTGGAGCAGCATGTCATTGGGGGTTGTGTGATTCAAGGATATAGACATTGCTAATCGTGCATGTTCATGTTGTCAAGTTTATCAAGAGTATGATGGTATCATTTGATCAGAGATCCAATTCCAATGTCCAATGAATGCTAGCTTATCGCATTGGATGCCAATGTCTATCCGTTTCTTGACTTGCTTCGTGATTTGACATCAACTCAAAAGGCGCTTCTGTCATCAAATTGATCACCAAGTAAGGTCAATTGCTCTCGCGGCAAAACCTTCAGGATATTTTATCTGCACCGTCGCCCAATATGCTCACTAGATCCCTGGTTGTAAATTAGCTTGTATTCTATTCATTCAAGAAGTTTAATCATTGGTCCAAATAGGAGCAATCGTTCAATGCCAGTACGTCCTATTCTCAACTCATTGATCCCATGTCGTACACTCATCTCATATAATATGTAATACTCTCGAGTCAAATAATAATAGTCCCCGTGAGGTGTTTCTCGTCTGTTCAATCACGGTATGCTCTAGTCCCCGTGAGGTGTTTCTCGTCCGTTCAATCACTGCTGCCCTCACGGATTCATCTATACTCATAACAGATGCAGGCGTGATACACAATCAGCCTAAATAGTGCAACAGGCCATCAACACAGTGCCTAGCATATTCCATATGATTACCCTATGTTATGTGCATTTTCTGCATTCCCTTTTCCGATCACCAAGCAGTCCGGGTATCAACAAGCTACTGCTGTGGCTCATACACCTTATAAGCTCGCAAACTTCACCTCCAACTTCCTTTTTCCATCTCCCTCGTGGAGACTCATCTGTCCAGGCAGGGCTGCAGTCAATCTTGTTCTTGCCTTCGATGGTTGTTTAAAGTGTTCCATCTATTTATTACACAATAACTTTGGACTTGTCATTTGGATTTCCCTTGAACTTGCATAGTCAGATGTTTCGTCAACTGCAAAGATTTGATGGTTCGCCTTTGCACATTCATAACTTCGCGAGTTTGTATGCTATGACCACAAATAATGAGTCTATTGAAGTTTTCAGCACGTCGGCTTTCGAAAGGCGGTCCGTTCACGACCGTCGTTCTAAAACTCGTTGAGCTACGGAGGGTCCATCTTTGGTCACCCATAGCTTCGCCTATTTGCGTGCAATTATAACAAGTGACGGGTGATTTGCAATCTACGGAGCGTCAACTTTTCAGCGGCGCTTCATCCGTCATCATAATGCTTGGTGTCTTTGAGCTACGACAAATATGCCGAAACAGAACAAATGTGCCTCGTCAATAGAGTTGCTTGTCATCTAAAAGCAATTTGGCATCACAGTTCTTGATCTTCTGTAGCCTTCTTTGCTATTGTATTGATGGTTTCTTTATCTTCTAGCATAAGAATTGTATTTCCAAGCCAATGGTAATACAAACGACTTACGTTCAACCAACAACCCTCACATTATGAGAGACCTCTCTTGGCCGCTTTCAAGAAGCATGGCTTCATATCAGGCTCAGTCATCATTGCCTTATCAACTTGTAGACTGGGCTGTCCAATATTGGATTGGGACAGTTAAAACCTTCACTGACTATCTTCTCAGGCTCTTAGAGAGATGAACCTTTGCGCATCGCTTTGCAGTTGTTAGCAAGTCAAGTTAAAGAGTTTATGATTCTTCACCGCTGAGTTCATGTACTTGCGTTGCGCTGGCAAACTGCTTGTGCCACTAAATTCTTATACCGCTATATTCAATGCTATGTTATTCAGTTCATTGCATCAGATCGCGTTGACCATCCGCCAATTTTCTCCCCTCAAGACAGGGTATGTCTTGGATCAGTACAATATTGGAAATCAAGTCTATGTTTCTCATCTCTCGTCTGATGTAATGAAAATGTCGTCACTCCATTGCTAGCAGTGACAGTTGCAGTAGTACTTGTGAGCATCTTGCACTTGTTGAGTCAAACAACTAACTCTTCGTGAGCTGTGTACCATTTATGTCTCGCCTTTTATATCAGGTCTCGGCAATCTGTCTTTCGGTCAGTTTGCTGGTCAGTTGTGAGCACCAACACTGTCTGATGTCTGATCAAATGCACCGGCAGCTTCCCTAAGTCATTTCGGCTTGGTCTCTTGTCTAAGCATTTGGTGTTCTGTTGTCAGATCTTGGTAAGGACTTGTACTCCTCGTGGTTTCTGTGGTACACTGCTACTCTGCATGGCGTCTTCTCAGTTACAACGGTACTCAAGGGTAGTATCACGAGCAGGACCTCATAATGTTTGTCACTGCATCTTGGAAACTTTAGTTAGGGCCGGGGTAAATCATTCAACATGATCCATTTCTAAGGATCTGACACTCGTCGGGTGTCAGTCAGTTGCTTCATCCATCTGACCCTCCTCACCGGGTGTCATTAAACAAATCAGAGGTTCTCGTCGTCTCTTACACATTGGGAACTTCTCCCCTCAAGACATGGCGTGTCTTGAATTAATCTGGATTAGTGTTTGTGGCTCACTCTTAGTGCTCATATCGTAGTTCATCGTAATACCATAATTGCTTGATAACAAATAGCAGACGTAGCCCTTGTTCGCTTAAATTACTCGCTCGGCTGATAATTACCTTAAATTCACTGTGTTCAAAATTGGCTCGTCTCCATTTGCAGCCATTGTTGGCTTCCACAACAGCTCCACTTGCTGTGTTTGATTCCATGGCAATAAATGCCATTTGTATTTGTTGACATCTTTTCACTTTCACTTTCACTTGGGATGTTTCAGTATCAAGTTTTGAACAGATAAACCAGTTTCTCGTCTCATGTGATCATTAATAATTAATCTTTGTTCGACAGCACTGATACCAATGGTACAGTTGGTCTTCAATCAATTTACCTGTTGAACCAATCTGCTTCTTCTTAGGTTTGGTTTGATTTCTTCATTCAATCTAGTATTCAAACAACCGGATTTTCTCTCTCGTTGAGTCTAATTAATACTTCATAGACCACCCGTCGTGGGCATAACAACATTCTGCTTCTGCAATATAGTCTTAGAGTTGGGCTTTAGTGCTCACTGCATTCTACAAATTGGCTTTCTGTTCTGATCTCTGTGGCCACACTGTAATCGAGTGATATTGGGTGCTTCCCTTAACTCTTGGGCACCTCACTCGTTTGGTATTCCTAAAACGTTTTGTATAAGACAATTATTGTCCGCTGGTTGCCTTACCATCCAGCTAACTTTCTTCGTATCAAACTTCTCTGAGGCTGCCAGCCTTAATACGGCATGGCCTTTAGTTCTTCTTGGTATGAATCTGCTCTGAGGCTGCCAACCTTAGTATGACATCGCCTTTAATTCTTCTTTGCATTAACCTCTGCTCAGATGCTGCCAAACGTATGGCATCGACTTTAATTCTTCTCACGATCCTTTGAGATGGATCTTGCCCCTCCTTGGGCGGTATGCTCATAAAGTTCTTTAAATAAGTGTTTTGATCATGGCCTTATCTGTCGCTCATCTGCATTTAGATTTGTCACTACTCGGTTTTATAACATTTTTAGCATTTGTAGCCAATCTCTTTATCATACAGGACTACGCAGTCTACTGTCAATGGTGCTCGTGACCAAACATACTCGTTTTATCTTTTACAGGACTACACAGTCAACTGTTATTGGCACTCGTGGCCAAAATCATGATCTCTGAACGTCTGTCATTGCAACTCAATATCTCCGGTTCCGTTCTTGGCTATCTCTCAATGGCACATGTCTAAGCTCTCGTGGCTATACTTTTGGCACACTCTCTCTTGCCTTACAATAATAAATGAAGACCTCAACGGTCATATCATAGCTTTGACTACATTCAATTTGCCAGACCATAGCTCTCATGGCTATTCAATACAGGTCATGGCTCTCGTCTTGGACCCTCACCCGGGAACTCCCTTATTTGTCGAGCGTCCAAAACGGCACCCTCATGTGGTATTATCTAGCCCTTCATGGGCGTTCAGACTGTCTCTCTGGATGCCTCGCGCTCTTCCATTCTCCCCTTATGGGTTCAGACATAAATGGTTGCAAAAATTACAACAACAAACCCCCTCTCGCCGGGCTGTACTCAGCTCTCTTGGCTGTATCATTCGGCTACATAAATTGGCACGAATTCCTGCTTAACAAACCCCCTCTCGCTGGGCTGTACTCAGCTCTCTTGGCTGTCTGTTTCTGTTTTCTTTCTCCCTCTCCATGAGGTGAATAATCCCCTCTCGTCTGGGGTACTTAACTGTATTCAGCTACACAGACTAGCAGGAAATGCTTCGTTAGCCCTCTTGGCTGTATCTAGCCCTCTTGGCTGTCTATATTCGGCTATACAAATGAGCACGAATTGCTGATTGCTTCGTTAGCCCTCTTGGCTGTATGTATTCGGCTATCCAAATTAGCACGAATTGCTGCTCACCCCCTTCGTGGGTGTCTCTGCTGCTCTATAGCCCTCTTGGCTGTCTGTAGTTCTCTTCCCCCCTCCATGGGGTGTCTCTTCTCCTCGGCTGTATAAATTAGCACGAACACTTTGTACGATTTGTCTGTGCAAAATGTCTCAACATACACATCAACAACAAATCCGTCTGTGTCAATGAATGAACACACAATCAATTCTCTAATTTTTGTCTTGTATGACCATCTTGGTATGATCATGTTAATCAATATCATAATATTCTCTATTTGTCAAACATTGATTGTCATTTTCTTAATTCCAATTGTTTGTAAAGCATCAATTAACTTGTAAATTCTATCGTATCTCAATTAATTGCATCAATGGTGACCAGCCGTGAGCTCTTGATCAACATTAATCCAATTACAATAATAAATCATAATTGATACATCTATCACCATAGATTGATCACTCAGAGCATTCCTTCACTTACTATTCAGTTCTATCAACCGTAGTAAAAGCCTAGCATTGGGTCTGATGAATCACTTAAATCAGTATGGATGGGGGTAAAAGCGGATCTCATGGTGATGGTGGTTAATTCAATAACAGAATAGCTGAAACATCAGATAGACACATTCTTGATGTTATGAAGGACAGACACTTTCAACTACAAACCCATCCCAATTCTAACGTTGTTGGTTCTCATCTTAATCACCTA
Source organism: Cyclotella baltica (assembly GCA_036939635.1). NCBI lineage: Eukaryota > Bacillariophyta > Thalassiosirophyceae > Thalassiosirales > Thalassiosiraceae > Cyclotella > Cyclotella baltica. The sequence continues at coordinate 377 of JALLAY010001575.1, read as the reverse complement.
TAATGTGACATACAAAAACTTGCTTTGTGTGGAAAGTCTGTAGGAGAGCGAAAGAAGAATCATTGCATCTCATCACACAATTCAGGTATGACATTCAATCATACATCCAAAGTGTGTTATTAGGCATCCCCATACAAATGATTTAATCTAATAATCAATCAATAGCCAGCATTACAGCTGTATTGATATGTGCTAGTACTGTGATTTTGTGTCCTTTTTTGGTCAAAATCACACAACAACTGAATTAACAAATACAAATAATACTCAAACTACTAGTGATAGACAAAAATGTGTTTCGGGGAAAAATGTGTTTCGGCCTCCGTGCAATTTGAAATTGAAAACCTTTTTTGCCGTGCCACGAAAGGTTTTCAATTTCA
>JALLAY010001574.1:0-10074 GCA_036939635.1 Cyclotella baltica | reverse complement strand
CAATAACAATGTGGTGCCTGTGTTCCAACATGTGGATTGTCACTATTTACGCTCTATTGAGGGGAGGCATTTTGTGGATGGAAGTGGGAAGGGTATTATAGCTTTGCCTGTTGTGGTTGGTAGTTGTTTGGGTCGGAATTGGAGTGCTCGACAGATTTCAGTGGAAGCACCTCAAGCTGTTAGCAATGTGCATCAGGAGAGCATGCATCTATTGCCTCCATCTAAATGTTTCTCATTGCCCAAACAACCAATGCTTCACATAGTTTGTTGGTTAAGGATCCACTCAAGGCTGGACTGGATGAAATTTGTCATGCTCGAGTTTTGTTGGAGATTGCAGTCATCTAAATTGCTTTAGATTCCACTTATCAACCATGATGTCCTTCCAGACTTTGAATGTTCTCCAGCCATGGATCATGAGAACTTACAGGACTGCTCATGCATTTTTGGCCGTGAGAGACATCAAGACAAGAAAACATTGGGAAAGTTGGAACAATCAATCATGAATCATCTTGAGTCTACCTTGGAATTGAATCATTTCTCTTGGAGTCAATCAGTTTTCTTGGAATCGAACTCATTAATAGATGGATGTGCATTCTATGAGCAATAACTTAGTTAGATAACAAGATTTGGAACATTTCTCAAAAAAGACCAATTTGACTGAAATACCTGGATTTATTTGTGCATGAAGGAAGCCCGGACCAAGTTAAAAGCCCCCTGTAAAAAGGTCTTGCAACCTTTCATATTGGTTTTGATGTTTGTTTAAAAATAATAGATCAACTTTTTGTTGGTTTTAGTTTGATAAATAAATTAAGCTGCATACTTCTCACTTTTAATATTGCATTTACATCATCCTTATTTGGTTACTTTGAGTTCTAATAGATTAAATAAATAAGTAAATTTGCATTAATAAATGCCAGTAAGTACCCAACTAACTATCCAACTAACAGAACGAAAATAACTGCACACAGATGCTTTACATTGAAGTGAGCTGCTTCAAACCGCATATGGTGAGCTCCACAAAAACACGTGCATATGACCAAGTCTAACTTGAAGGTTGTTTTTGCAACTTTCAAGGTTAACAACTGAAAACTTTGAAAGAATTAGTTTTAATTAATAGCTACATTAAAAATAAAAAACACGAGCAGCACTGTAAATGCTCATCCATAGTGGATGTGCTTGCACCATTATTTTTGTTTTGGCATACATTGTCAGTTTTGAATTGCTAACATCCTTCAGTTAAAAAGTCTTGCAACAATTCTAATGCTGGGTGCTGCTGATTTCTTCTTTTTCAATCAAAGGACAGCAGAGAAAAAATGCCAAATCATTATCATAACTCAGATACATTGGGTATCATTTGTTTGGGCATAATGGAACTATTATTCAGATTTAGACTGAACACCTAACTTAATCAAACAACAATGTTTGAGGGACTTAGACAAAATTTCACTCCAGGTACAGTTAAAATGAATGAACAAATGAAGCGGTGCATCAAAACCTTTTCTGTACATAAGATCAAATCAGCCAGATTTGTTCTCTATTTTCCAAACAGATTCAAAGACGCATGATCCAAGGGATTAGAAACCTGTCCCTGATACACCCCCTTTGCTGCTGGTAGAGGAAACTCACGACTTATTGCATGAAAGTCGGGCTCATGTTCCGGTTCGACCGCCTTCTTCTCTGCCACCTTGGGTCTAACCATCTTCTTGCTAAGGTGAGGCAAGCCTTTGATGCAGAGTTCAATCAATAGGTCAATTAGCATGTTTTTCGATAGTTCTGCTTTTCAAATGGATCTTAACATACCTTTGAGAAAGTATTCATGGTAGTAGGCATTGCGATCATAACCATGAGTAAGCCTCCGAAAGCCCCATCCATTCGCTATTGAGATTTTATTCAAAAGAAAATCATGTTAGCCGATTATCTCATCCTACATCTGCATATTTACACCGTATAGCATATAATCAAACAATGACAGCAAATGACGAGCTACAACAAAGAATTGCAAAACTCACTCTGCCTAACAAATGAAGAAAGTTTATTATGATGAAAATACCTCGGCAATACATGAATCTCAAAGATTCTAGGGTTCAATATCCGCCACGCCCTGCCGTGGGGAAGCCATTCGATGATGTGGGATAATTCCTTGTTGGACAGGATGGCATGCATCTGTTGTTGCATACCATAATTTAGTGAGATGATGGTGCCATGTCGGGTTCTTGAAACGGCATTATGAAATCTTACCTTTGCAGGGAAAGTTGGATTAAGTCCGATGGGTGTTAGAGGCGTCGACGGATCATCGTCTGGTTCACGAGATCGATCATTGTAGTAGAAAAAAGGCGCGGGTTTCAGTACCCAGTTTGAATTTGGCGGAGCAGCAGCAGCAGCTTCGCAATCATCGGATTTGAGAGCCAAGACCAGGCTGTCGGTGGCAAGCTTCTTGGCTGGCGGCAACTCGGCTTCTTCATCGTCAGGTCGTTTATAAGATGACATACTCGTCATGATGAAAGCCGCCGATAGGTCCTCGGGGGTATAGTTCTTGTGTTTACGGAGAGCCATGTGTGAAAAGACCTGTAATCTAATTGTAGGTTCTGAGAGGCTGAGAGCTGAGAGAGGCGTCAAGTGGACTGTTTGCCTTGAGATTTGTTTTATGAATGGGTTGAAATAGAATCGTTTCTCGCACAGTGAAATAATGGAGAGCCGACATACAACAACACACAACATGGTTCCGATAGGTTCCGATCGATCCAGTTCCATTGTTCCATTCATTCGCGTGAGGCATCAACAATGATTTTGTGATGAGAGGGTCATCCTGCTTGACGTCATCAGTACTGATTCCTAACGAGAAGAGGAGAGCCCGATCATGCTCACGTCAGAATTAAATCACGTGATGACGTAGAAATATTTTCTTGACGTCATAATTACTGATTCCAACGTGGAGGGCACGACATTTATGATTATCTTGGATTATTATGTGAAAAAAGGGTCCCCTTGCATGACAAATGAATATTGATTCCTATGCTATTAAAAAAACTTTATAAGCAACACGTCAGATAAAATCCCAGAAAGAATTTCATCGAAATCAATCGAAATCATTGCCACGTACAAAAAGCATCCGTGCATAAGACATAATCAAAAAATGGCGGGAAATGTTTGCATCGCATCTCGCTCTCTCCGGCTCTCTCCGCCTCTCTCCGCCACTTCGTTCGCCAACTATCCCGACATGCGGCCGCCGACGCCGACACGCGTTAATAACCAACAGTTGATCTGAACCATGGCGTCCAAAACGAGCCCCAACAAAGCAACGCACCCATTTTACTCCGCAGTGATCCGCACGGCTCTTCTTCAACTCGCTCAAACGGATCCGTCGCAATCAACGCGAACAACATCTTCTGGCGTCGTGACATCTCCCTACAGTGATGATTCAGATGGAGGGAGCAATTTGCATCGCAGTGATTCGTCTGAATCAGACGAGTCTTCTGCAAATGACAAGGATGGTGATGAAATGGACCAAATCCTATTAGATCAGTTAATTAAGCAACCACATGCGAAAAATTCTCACACCAAAAAAGTAAAATCAGGACGCTCCATCAAACTTAACAATGCTCCATCCATCATACTGCCTCTTCCTCATGCAAAAGAAGATAAATTGCCACCGAACAAACCCAATTTAACTGTATCCATACCAACCATACTCCTGCCACAAAACTACCTCCGAACCAATCCCAACTATGACACCTCAGATGCTGCATCTCACCTCCTCACCACCTGGGAAGCATTAAATAACCCAGAAGCAACAATTATCATTGTCCTATTGGCCAGTGGGCGCTTTGCAGCTGCAGTTTATACTTATGGAACCAGTGCACATCATCCTAACGGTCACATGACAATGTTGGCGCATAAAACATCAACTCGTTACACAGTTCGTAAAGGCCAAGGTGGTTCACAGTCCCAACATGATGGAGCAAAGCACAAGGCCAAGTCCATGGGGGCTCAGTTAAGAAGGGAGGGAGAGAGGCAATTGAGATTTGATGTGGTTAGTACTTGGAAGGAGTGGAGGAAGGATGGGTACTTGGATAAAGCTTTGGGAGTTTATGTCAGTGTTCCAAAGGGGATGAGGAGAGATTATTTGTTTGGTGGTGAGGATGGTTCTGGAAGCGGCAGTGCTCTTGTTGATAAGAATGACGAGAGGATCAGAAGTATTCCGTTGGATTGTGGAAGACCTACCTTGGAGGCTGTGGATGCTGTGATGGAGTGTGTTTTGAGGTGTGAGGTTGGTGAAATGAGTAGTGAAGAGGAGGAGATGATGATGATACAAGGGGATGAGGTTAGAGGTGTTGATGATGGTGGCGTTGCCAAAGATAGTAGTGAAAGTGGCAATGCAATTCAATGTACTTCTGATGCAAGCAATGATGCAACGATCAATGTGAAAGAGTTAGAACAACAGCTTCCAGTTGTTCCTCCACTCACACCACTTCATGAAGCGGTAATAACTGGTGACTTGGATCAAGTCAAACACCTACTGCAAATACTTGAGCAATCTGAAGCCCAAGAATCAACATCACCACTTCCACAGCATCGACAACAAGAATCATCCTACGACATCAACACTCCTGCAGGACCAGAGCACCAAACCCCACTTCATCTGGCATCCTCATCCACACATGACACTGCATCTGCAATTGTAAACATCCTTCTTCTACAGGGCCGTGCCAATCCCTGTGCCATTGACTCACGGGGCCGTCCACCGTACTACCTAGCCTCTTCCGACAAAATCCGTGAGGCATTCCGCTCCTGCCGTGCCACACTAGGCGAAGACTACTGCTCCTGGGATGCAGATGCAAAAGTAGGGCCGGCACTAACAGCCAATGATATAGAAGTCAAAAAGGCCAAGGCATTGGAAAAGAAACGGAGGCAGCGTGCCAGGCAAAAGGAGAAAAAGGCAGCGGAGGCTGAGGCTGCTGCAAAGTTGAAGAAGGAGGAGGAAGAGAAGAAACAGGAGGAGGATGCAAAGCGTATCCGTGATGGTTTGAAGCCTAAAGCATCCACAGCGGGAAAGAATTTATGTGACTTTTGTCAAAAGGCTGTGAAGAAGGGGAGGAACAGTATGTTTCAGAGGCTGCAGTATGCTTATTGCAGTACAGAGTGTGTGAAGAGGCATCAGAGGGAACTGGCTGCGGCAGCTGCCACTGCTCGGATGGGTCTGTGACTTGAAGATCATACCAAGTAATGATTAGCATATTAGTTTGTAAATTCCACTTTTTCATTTGCCTTGTTGTCTTCTAGACTGTCCAGGTTCTTGATGATGTTGAAGAATCTAGACACTATAACAATAATTGTTCCTACTGAGGACTAATTAAATATTTTTATTTGACCAAAGCATAAGAACTTAGTCTGCCTGTACATTCCGGGACGGCAACATTCATATGTTCTCTTCATATCACCTTTCAAAACCATCAATGCAATACTACTCAAGGAATTGAAGCTACACTAACAAGCCCTGGGCTATGCCTTTCTTTTCAATCTGTATAAAGAGCAGGTGTCTCTCAGGAGGCAAACCATTCCGGATTTCTGAACATGGCTGGGAGTCTTGAGTAACCTTTTATAATCCAGAATATATTTCATGGCCTTAGTTTAATCTTGATTTCCAGGTTGTCTTGACGTTGCTACTTAATTTTCATATTAAACATTCGCTCTATTTAAATTGTCAAATCCCACTTCATTCTTGTTCGTTGAAACCAAAACACCTTCATTGACTCACATCTGTGATCAAAACATTAATGTGCAACTGCTAATCCATTCTTGTTTTGCTAGATTTGACCGCTTTGTTTTATCTAGTCCTCCATATTTTCTTTTCATATTGACAAAACTTGAAAGCTACAACAGATTTGCTCTTAAAATGAATTTAACGAGCTCTATACATTTGAATGATGTGCTGGGTGGACTGCTACTTGGAGAGTTGCCAAACCGAATTTTTTAGTGTGAGCTAGCTGTGTTCTCACTTGAAACTATTTTTGGGACTTGTTGGTGGCAAGATGCACTGTGTACTGATGAAGAAAATTCTTGGGTCGGGAAAAAAGAGAGTTTCACGAGTTATTGTCTTGGGTTGCTGGTGCTTAGAGTATCTATGGGACCCTTTGATAGTGAGTAAAACAGGTTCATGTTTGGAGAGGAGACTGGTCTATAGGATGTTGAAATAGAAGATCTGCTACTTAGAGTGGTGATGGAGTTGATGGATGATGATTTGGGAGGTTTTTCTTAGAGAGCTCCTTGATCATGTAAACTTGTGGATAGGCTACTCCAGGAAGAAATACTGTAGTTGATGGATAGAGGATTTGTTAAGCTATTACTGACGGTGATGGTTGTTAGTTTTGATAGATTACCCCTGAAGGGTTTTCTACTGTTAGCGGATGTTGAGTTAGTTAGGTGTTAATGGATGATATCCAGTCATATGTTACTTACCAAACAATTAACCTAATAATTTGTAGATTAATTGCAAATTAAAATCCACTTGTTTTGATTGTTTCTAAATTTCAATTAATCGATCAGATCACCGTCAACAGAGGTTGAGCAATTTTGAGGTGTCATTTCAGCTAGTTGGCTCCTGGTAATGATTGGAATAGAGGATTACTGTTTTTTTCTGAATTTTGGAGTAATAGATTCCAGGACCAGATATCACATGGATTGGATGTATCTAATGATATCTTTTTGATGATGACATTGATTGTTTGAAAAAATCCCTTTCGGAACCCTCTTACGCCGGTCCTTACCAATTGCGCTAGCTGTTACTTACGCTAGCTATCATTTTCATGATCACTGATGCATGTAAAAGCTAGCATAATCAACGTCCTTACCACTTGTGATTGTGATTGCATTCACCGATCAAAGAACTTATCTGATGTAGGAATTTGTATGCCTAATCAATTGTGAATAAGGTCTTGGATTGTGTGTTGGGATCAGAATTTGGATCGTTAGGGGTGTTTTAGTAGTTGATGATGAATATGTCTTCTTATGGTGAAAAAAACTGACATGAATTACTCAGGTGAGATAATCTATTTATGTATTGAACTAATGCAACACAGACATCATTTCACCATCAATAATTTGTGGTTTGATATACATTGCAGTGTGTTTGCTTACCACTAACTTCTCATTTTTTGATCATTGCAGTCTTTTGGTGCAGTGGTGAGGGGTGATCAGATGACTGAACAATGAGAAGAGAGATGAAGAATAAATCAAGGAAATAATGAGAATCCCTATTTTTAAATGAGTGAATCCAGTGAATAGAATTGGCAGAAATTCCGGGCCTATATATGATATATACGGGGTGCACTGGAGAATAGATCAAAAACAAAAGTCCTCTGATTGTTATGATTCCTATGTGCAATCGCAAAAGATGTGTATCTTTGCATGACGATCATCAACTGAACTGTAATTTTTTTTCAGATAGTGCGATACACTTATAGTTCATTAGCTGAAACAGGAAAAAACACATATTTAGCATCCAAACAGTGTAAGACTGTGATCCATTCTCTGTCCTGGTGATGTACTTATCCACAGCTAAAGACAAACTCTCATTTCATTCTGTCGCCACTAACATCAGCCAGTGCACCCCTTACTATGTAAAATACATGAAGGAGTGGTTAAAAATGCTTTACTTGACAAATAAATACTTGCAGTCTCGACAATCTTCATGGCTGCCAGGGTCTGTTCCATTTCATCATTCCAGTGCAGGCCATGGTTGTGATGGTCATGATGAAAATGGCGATATAATATTGACTTTTTAGTTGCATTTAGTTGTGGTCAGCATCAATGCCTCCTCCTGAATTGGAATTACAAGTAATCGGCAGCAATGCAATCACTTCCGGCAAATGTACAGCATAGAACGCAGATATAGACACAAGTGCAAGCATAGGCAATGCGAAAGCGAGAATGATTCAGATGATTCTTCGAGGAGGAGGCGTAACACAGACATTGTTCTCGATCTAGTTACAAAGAGAAGAGATGGAAGAATAAGAATAAGAGGAGGTAGCAATAAACATCAATATAAAGGCATTGTTCTTTCCATTGTGTTGTACTTGAACACAACAGAGGTACGATGTTAGTCTCTTTGTTGTGATGAGTGAAATATGCTATGATTTTACATGAAAGCGTCTATTGATTTGCTTGAACATAGTCAGAGCAGACAGATCATGTAGGAACTCAGCCAGACCTCAATGTTTAGACGTCCACTCATCCTCGCTGTTTTCTGTTTTGTGCAATAGATTTCCATTGCCATGTTAAAGAAGTATAAAAAGACCAATGTTAACCTTCGTTCAAACTAATACCATTTGATAATACTGCTCAACTCACTGCATTCAAGCCTCCCCGTGGAACTGATCTGCTTGGCTGGAGAAATGATGATATTGATAAGTTCAAGTGACTTGTTATTTGTTATGGCTATGATGTTATGCTGTCTTTAAAATCCTCTCACCAGTTCCACAACAACTCTTTTTTACTGTTCAATCTTAGGCTGGATTCATTTATGGAACATTAATTGCATCCATGAGTCCATCAGGTAAACCAAATCTGACGGTTTGGTGGTGTCTCTGGGCATGCCGGTCGGTAGCCACCACGGATGGACTCGAAGTGGCCGGCAATGGTCGGAGCATTGTCACTGGCTCTATGTCCATGGGTGACAGCAGTGACGATTTGGTGACAGTCTCTCTGTGACAACATGATTTTACAAAGGCGTCGAGCTCGTGGTGTGAGCTTTTTTATCGTTGCAGTTGTGGGGGTCCAGGGGAGTTCCGGCAGAACGGACCTGAAAAAGAGTACTTTACGGGTGCCGTGAGAGGGACAAATGAAACAAAATAAAAGATGCAGAAAATGCGGGAATGCAGTCTGTGCAGCTGAGCTAAGACAGCGCCTAAGAGAATACAGTTTGTGTACAGTACACATCATTATCACAATACTTCCACAACAACTCTTCAATTACAACACAAGGTAATTGAATCCAATCATCAGTAACAAAGGATGATCTGGTGACAAGTTCCAGATTAATTTGAGCCTGCATCTGGTCAAGATTATGTTTTCTTTTTCTTTTTGCACCATTTTCACCGTGTATTTAGTGCAGTACAAAATGAGATACATCTTCTGTGCTACTGATGCATTATTTGTGATTGTTATAGCATTATATTTTACCATCACATGACAAGTCTCTCATGATCTAGAGTGTTGCAACGAGCTACATTTTTGGGCTTATTTTATCAAACTTAGGCTTGTCGTGCAAGATCTGATGTATCTAGAACTTGCTGATTTATGTCAAATGACCTGTTCTATGTACATTTAGTGTATCCTACATGAATGTAGTCTGTTTCTTTTGTGTCTCTCATATCATACCACAAAAAATACACAGTGATCAAATGCACTGGTTTTTCCACCTGTTGCTCGACGAAATAGGTCATCTACTGTTGGAAAATGTCAGACAGGCTTGACCAACTAGATTTGTCAGTCATGAATCGACGGTATGTCCTTCCCTTTTCGAGCAGAAAATTTGGTTGGCCAATAAAGTCTGATCCAAGCCTTTGCAAGACCTTCAAGTTTCGGTTCAATGACAGATAACAAACAGAACATATGCTGGACATCCAACTTGGAATCCAACAAGCAAGAGAGATGGTAATTAGCACTATTATTGCTTGATAAACTCTTGCTATTCAAAACAACAACCAATGGCAACAACAAGAACAGCTTGGATTTTGATGTCCTACCCACCCACCCTGGGGGTGTTGCAACATGCTACACTTTTAGGACCTAGTTTATCAAACTTGGGCTTGTAGAGCAAGATCTATTGTGCACAGAACAGACCAATTTATGTGCAAGTTAGATGTTCTATCTACATTTAGTGCATCCTACTTGAGTCTAGTCTATTTTTTTGTGTCTCTTGTATCATACCACACAAAATACATGTACAAGCCACTCTTGCTGGTTTGGTGACGGCAGAGGTCAGATTGAATATCCATATGCATACTAAAGCACGTGATGAACTTCAACTGTGCAGTGGTGTACAGCCTTCTTGTGATGGTACAGGTAAGAAGCACT
>JALLAY010001573.1:0-10078 GCA_036939635.1 Cyclotella baltica | reverse complement strand
TTTAAGATAGTTATTCTTTTCTAGTCTCTTTACCATGCTGATACCGTGACAGCAAGGCGGAGCAGTGGGTGCATCACATCACTGCACCTCATGCACAAAAAATGACCCTGCAGGCACTCGCGGATGGGTTTCTTTGCGGCCAGAGCCAGCCTCGCACAAATTATCTTTACAAAATGACTCCACATTGGTCATGTAATTCTATTCGGATACTCAAGAAAGCCAATTAACAATTGAGATTGAGTCTTATTCCATTCAGGATCAACATCCCACTTGTCTTCTCTGTTCAGGAATCCAGTCAAGGAAAAAATCCATTTTCGACTTAAATCCGTTTTTTCCTTGCTTCGACCGTAGTGCGAAAAATTTATCGTCAAGACAAAAGGTTTTCAATTTGAAAATTTTGAAAATAACACATGACGAAAATCAAGTATTTTCTAATCCGAATAATCTGATCTTTCTCCTTGACTGGTTAAGTTGCTAAATGGCTATGGTCAGAAAGGGTACAAAGTTGGAATCATGAAGGCCTATCGTGACCAAATGAATCTGTTTGGGAATCGAGTAGCTGTTGTGTTACAAATTGCAAGAACGGATACACTAGTAATCTAAACTGGTTACTAATTTTAGTTGAAACTGGAAATACAAGGCATAATCTTCCTAATCAGTCAGCAAGAAAAAAATCATACCACCAGAAGAAACCTCATCGAGAACCTAATCAAAACAATTACTTGACCAGCACCATGGAAATGGTCTATGATATGAGAGGCATGACAGTAGTTAATTTCCTGGATAGTGGTAGGTCTCACCCCCAGACAAGAGTTCGGCTTTGGGATGTTTGTTACCTGATACTGCAGTGAATATGCAAGAATGATTGTATAAATAGAGAGTGACGGAAGGAGATGATGAAGAAGAAACAGAAAGAAAATGGGGAGGAAGAGGGGAGATCAGTGGTGATTTGGAAGAAGGAAAAGAAGACACGGAAGTGGAACTAACTTCTGATGGTGTGAGTGAAACTGGTGATGTGGAAAAGTAGAGGGAACATAATAGCTTGGCAGATGAGGCAAATTCAAATGCGTCGTTGTGGGTGGATTCCAGTATCCACACAATGAAATGGGAACTGGGTAGTAGAGACTGGTACTACATTAGTTATGTGTTGTGATAAGTTGAATGTTTAACCATTACCACATATTAATCCATTCCAATAAGTTGTCTATGATGACTTTGTTCTTGAATAAACAGGAGTCCACCATTCAGTCTCCCTTAAAGACCCATCTACAGAAAGCAGGAAGTTTGGATTGTATAATGTGGGCACTATTTTGACTTGACACCCATACTATTTGACATCATCTATTCTCAATGAAGTGCCCCTAACAAAGTCAGTCACTATCCCTTCTAACACTCCCCCATAAGTTGCTGTTTAATCTTATTGTAAGTTGCTCTGTCACTGTGAGCCACAATATAATTGAACTCTTCCAAATCATAATTTTATGTATGGTTGACAAACACCACATATAAATTATGTCAGTGGTGTGGATTGATGTGCTTCTGATGTGGATTGCATAGGTTTTGATGTACATCAAGTTGTGTGTCTAGTAATGTGTTTCACACTGAAAAACATAATTGACAGTCTGGTCAATATTTGGCTATGATGTGTCAAGTATGAAGCATGGAGGCCCGGGTGACATACATGGGTATATTGATATTTGGACAAGTAAAATGATGGAAATTACATGATATTGAGCACATGACATGCGTAAACATGGCTTATTTTTATGTATGTCAAAATGCACTGGCAGAAGCTTTCATTTCGATGACATATGGAGTGAAAGTGAACACTACATATTTTTGGGTTTATAGATGAATTTCATGATGTAGGTGAAGCCATTTACAAGGTAAATAAATAGAATAAATATTCACACCTATCAATGAAGGTCAAGATTGGTCAGCATTTTAACAAAGGGTTTATGTGGACGAGTGTTTCTTTTCTCCCTCGTTTCTAGTGAAAAGATCCTAAAATGGCCTGTTAATTGGCCAAGAAACAAAATATGCACCCCTGTCCTCCAATCTAGTAATATTTAGGCGCCAGCCACCATGTCAAATTTAGCCTACTGAATCTAGGTTCAACACCTCCGGCTGGACTTATGATTGCCTTTAAAATATCACATCTGGAGCCACAAACCTATTGAAGAACCTTACTCTACTCTCTCTATGGCTCATCTGGGAGATCAAAATGCCAATTATCAATTAATTTGTGCAACCACACCCAACAAAAAGTTGGGTAATGGGTAATGGGTACAATGGTTATCTACTCAACAGTCACATTTGATAGATGGGTATCAGTTCGGTTAAATACCCAGACCCAGCCCCTAAAAGTCGGGTATGGGTTCTGTCCTGGTCTGTCCCTCGCCCGATACGCATCGCCAAAACCATTCATACCTTCATTTACGTATATTTTTATCAAACACAAGAAGCCCAACAAGATATCTTTCTCTAAATTTCGAAACAAAATCGCCGAACGAGCGAGCCACGCCGTTTTCCTTTTCGTAACAGCCGAAACAACGGTCGGTCCATGGTCTCTCATTGCGGTTCATCAAAAAAATCTTTGATCAAAACCTGAGCATCGCATTTTCACGCATCGAAGTCGTTTACAACCACAGCTTTAATTACAACCATGAACAGCGGATCAGGAATTCAGGAACTTATGGCGGCCGAGACGCGGGCGTCTCAAATTGTGGCGGAGGCAAGGATCGGTCAGTTTACGAGTGCTTTCTCGATGCGGTGTTGTTGATGCTGGCATTGGTNCTTCGGCTTCTTCAGTGCACCGAGGCGAATCTTGCGACTCTTTACTACACAACAATTTGTATTATCGTGTTTCGTCTGGGTCGTCTTTTGGTTCACCGTTTTTAGCTGTTGACAACCCTATCATCAGTCGTAGTAACGATGCGATTCAATCCTGTGTTTTTACGATTGACAATTCGTTTCAAGACATGCCAATAGCATCCCCTGTTTATTTTGATTCTGCTGTTGGACCACATTGATTTCGCTCTTCTTGCCAGTCATTTTTACTCACACGCCGTTATGCCTTTTACACCACATTCTTTTCATGTACAGCCCGTGGAGACCGCATGAAGCAAGCTCAGGCTGATGCCGATGAGCTCATTGCTGCTTACAGACGGGAGCAGCAAGATTCCTTCGATAAGAAGGTGCTTATGGATGGTGAGATTATCTGTGTATTGACCGCCTCACATCTGAGAATGTTTGCTGAATAATTTCTTCTGGTGTTCAATCGAAATACGACAGGAGGATCGGGGGGAAATGCCTCGGCCAAACTCCAGGCTGAAACCAACAAAGATATCCAAGCAATGCAGGGGCAATTCCAATCGAATGCACAGAAGGCCGTGGATGTTCTTCTTTCCAAGTGCTGTGAAGTTAGTTTGGAGGTTCCTACTGCTAGGGTTAGGTCTACCCAAAAGATTTATGGCAACTAAAAGCGTTACGTTGGGGAGTTGTTGTCTGTGTTCTTTAGATCAGGGGAACGAGATGGGATGGCTTCTTTCCTTTGGCAATCCGCTGGTTGTTATATTTTATGTTGATGGTTGATATTTGACAATGATAATTTAGATTCCTCTCTATTGTGAAATACTTGTGTCTGTTCAGTACAATGTTTTCTCGTTATTTGTGATGCGTTGATCCATCGTAAAGGATCGATTTGCCATGTACTGTAGATAGTACACATGGCTACACAGATTGTGTTTGCTCCAAGAAGGAAAAGTGAATGCCACTGCTAGCTTTGGCGTGTGGAAACACATAAAGTACACACCAGATAATATTCTAAAGGCTTGCAAATGTAACCACAAATTTCATCGGCGTGACAAAAGTTATTTCACAATGGACAGGAGTGAGGATTGAATTTTGAAGACTGGAGGCACCGCATGGCACAACAAGTCACCATTGAAGACCCCTCGTTTAGCCAGTAATCAGTAATCACCGTCCCATCTGATCTGGTAACTATTGCCTCAAGAATAGAAGGGAAGAGAGTAAAATAACGCAAACAAGTGTTGCAGGAAGATGCTTTATTAATCCAGGGCATGTCAGTTGGTGATTTCCATTTTCACTACACAATAGAGGCAAGACTAGTTGTCTCCAGCAAGTATGCTACAACCAAACAAATCATAAGCTTGTGAAGCTGGAAGTTGATTGTTGAGGGAGGTCAGTTTAGGACCCGTGTCCCAAAGAGAATTTGTGTATACCACAGACTACCACGTAGTGGTCACACTTCTTAGATACCAGAATCCTGGAATCACACCTCTGGTGTTCTTGTTTGTCATAGCCTGATTTCATTTCTAGGAAGATTATTAACATAATTCAAAAGAAACATTTGAACGTACTGGGACCGACATCTATTGCATCTCCATCTCAAGAGGTCAATGAACCCAAAACGTTTAGTTTCCCCCCTTGGTAAAAGCGTGTCATTGATTTCTAACGTTACCAGCACTGTTATCAGTTGTTATGTCCGTATCTGACATCCCTTGAACAGTCATTTGAGAAGTATATGTAGAGTTTCACATAATGCGATAGCTTGAGTATAATTTCAGATTCTCAAGAGTTAGAATCACTAGAGGGGCTTCGTTTACTTCACCTGTGAAAGTTTCATTCACTCCATTATTGAGCACGAGACGCAAAGGAATTCCAAGATCATTCCAAGACGTGAAGGACTACAACCTTACGGTCAGATGGGTTCAATTTAGACCCTGAAGATTCGGGTACATTCGAAACCAAAGACAATAATAGTACTCGTCAAACAAGGTTGGACGACCCAGCTATTGATTTGAATTACCCTCCTTGTTTAAGTTCAGTTTTTCCTGAGCGACCAGATTACTCATCTCTGGAAGAGGCAAATGAGAAGGTTGATAATTTTTTGGTGCTAGATGGACACTGTTGTTTATGGATGATAAGGAAAATGACTGGCTCAAGGTCAAGCTATCCAAAACTCCTGTGACAAGAGCGTAGGAGTTCTTGTCTCTAAAACTGGTCTTGGGCAAGTTGGTTCTTGGGATTATCTTTGTTAAATGGCCAAAGCCACTTTGTCATTTGATCCTAAAGTAGGTGTTTTGTCACACATGATTAGATCCTGCAGTCACGGGAATGAGGAATGAGCAAATGTGTAACAAGTTTGATATGTTGGTCATACTCAAGATACCTGAAGTGATTGACCCAACTGTGGATCATGCTCATTCCAAGTACTCGAGAGATCTACTCCTACACTTTGACACTATTCCATTCAAAGATGTTAAAGAGTATCAAGTCTCTATCAACTTATGGAAGAGTCTTACAGAATAAGAAATGGATGTTTTTTACTCTCTCATTAAGAAGTCCTGCACCACTGAGATTCAGGAACTAGTTGAGATGGATTACGGCAACATACCTAAGTCACAACACCGAGGTATCACTTAAACTAACGTGGTCCTGATGTCACTATTTTGGTCCTGAACGAATACTACTGGTTCGCTTAAGAAATATCTATCCATTTTTGGAGATAAGAGTCTGAGGCTGAGAAGGTTTTAGGGATAGAAGTGGTGACAGATCAGAGGGAGCTTGATGTAGTGCGCACCCGTCTTGCATCTTGATGAGCTATGAGAGTTCTCCAAGAAGGCTCTTTTTGACATTTTACAAGGATATACCCTTTGCTCTATTTCTCCATTTGCCAATATCTTCAAATGAATGATTCAAATGGCTAAGGCAGAAGTATTGATGTCCGGCAATACATTTTTCAATTGTTGAAAGTTCGGACAACACTCTAGTGGAAATCAAGAAAATGAACGTGAAGGCAGTGGATACTAACGATGCGTAAAGAAGTCCGGTGATTGGAACATTAGTGGAGGGAGAGCACAAGTTGCGTGTACTGACAATGTATTTTCAAGATGTTGACAGTTCGGATAGCACTCTCGTTGAAATAAAGAAAAGTAACTCAAAGGCAGTATATACCTACCATACACTTTGCACTTCCAGTGGCAAGAATAATAGTCGAAGAAGATTTATTTTAGCTTCTCAACCATGCCCAGGTCATATTTGTTGGAACTGCAAGGAACCTCACACAGTCAAAGACTGCCTCGAGCCTAGAGACGAAGCCAAGATTATGGCTGCTAAAAAGAAGTGGAAAGCCGAGAGATATTCACGCAACTTGGTCCTGGTTCAGGTAATAAATACACAAGCTCTGATTTGACTGAACACAAGAAATGGGGTTCTGTATTGTGTTTACAGTTTAGCCACAATAGTGTTAACTATCTTTAGTCTGACTTCCAGTTTGGAACCGAGGATCCACCACTCATGGCACATCCCCAGGCTGAAACTAACAAAGATATAGGTACAAGCAATGTTGTAGGCTTGTGAAAGTGTAGTACTGAAGATTTTAGAGATCATCTTCTCACTTATTATTGACTTTATAGCATATTTTTCTTTACTCAGTAACGAAATCATGCCCATGCACTAGAAACCATTTTCTTCCGATTCATTCCCTGTATCCACACAAGAACAGCCACCATTCCAAGAACAACCACTGCCAGCAAACCTCGATTAAAGTCATCGGGGAGCAAGTCAAATCCCTTAGAAGGAGCTAATCTGGTGAAGAAAACGTCTGGCCCTCCATAGGCCAAGATGAGTGATTGTGATTCGACATTTGCTGTTGTGGATGATATTGATTGGACGTTGGATACTTCGTATACGTGGGATGGTGTGCGGAGAGGAATGATGGGTAAAAGTGGGGCATATCTGATGAAACAGCAAGAAGTGAATTAGAAAGTGCATTTTAGGCAAGTTCAAGTAGCAAAGAACAACAATTAACATGAAAGCATGCTTACTTGACAAGACCCTCCGCTTTTTCACTTGGTTTCAATTCTCCACTCGGTCTTCGAGGGTCCATCATCCTACGGTCCATTGAAATGACCTGATCATTACCAGTTGCAAACAAAAATTGCTTTGAACTAATACCAGCCTTGGTAACAGTAACTCCAAGTGCAGTTATAGCCTTTGCTAATCCAAAAGTTTTACTCAATACAATGGGCTTCGGCGATTCAAGGCTAGAAAAGGTCAACTCTTGCTCTGGACTATTGAATGCTGTAAGGCCATTCTTGTCAATCATCCCCTCATGAAGTGTGAGGATTCCAACATCCGTGCGCCGTGTTCGCTGATTGAAGAATGTGTACACTACCCAGTTTTCACTGACAATGACTGGAACATTGGTAGGAACTTCATCGTTAACGTCTGCCTCCGTGGCATGTGCATGAGACACGCGGTGAAGGATCTGGCCAGATACAGAATCGACAAGGGTGACAAATAAAGATGGAGTGATGGTGTTGACGGCTGCGGGGGGAGCTTCTCCGGGCTTGGATGCACCCAGTGGTTTTCTTTTCTGTCCCGAAAATGCACTATCGGTAGAGGACAGTGCTTTATAAAAAGAGTGCTCTTCGCTGTCATTGCCTTCAGTTTCTGGTGAAGTTGCAGAAAGGAAAGATTTCGTAGCCTCGGTAACAACCACGACAAGATGTGGATTGAGATATTTCAGCAGAAGAGAGTCATCACCCAAGATGGTAGATGGTGATTGAATAACTTCGCCTCTCTGGGGGTAGGCGATGTTGACAATTTTTTCAAGTGAAGGATCAAACAGAGCCGTTCCGACTGTAGCCAGTTCAAATGGATTGGAGCCTGGTTCAAGTGTTGACTCTGACTTTCTAGTAACACGCAATGCCCGGAATTCGCCAGTCTCTTTGCCTATTGTGTGTACGAAGAATCCAGCTTTTCCAGAAGCAGATATGACCTCATCCAAAGTGAGATAGGATCGATCCGTATCCGGAATCAAACTCACTGTATCATCCTCATGAACTACCAAGGCTACTTGACGACAGGATGCACTCTCGTGGGAAGCATGATGCACAGTTGAACGCAAGGGGACAATCTGAGCCACCTCGGACGAAACTTTCACAACATCATTGGAAAATACTTTGCCCGTCATGCCATCAAAGCACTTCCACTCAATGAAAGACTTATCAGGAACGTGACTCAATACCAACAACTCATGATCATGCACACCACCGTATCCGTGTGGATTATTAAGTGATAAGGACTGTCCCCCGTGAACAATCTTATGCATCACACCTTCAGGATGCAAATTCATAGACCATACAACCTTGCCCTTCTTGGCAGTATCCAAAGCAATCAAACGATGCATACTTTCCGACAGAACAACTGATAATTTGGCAAATCCAAAATGAACATTTCTCTCTTCCTTCTTCTCTTCTGACATTAGCGCCATTGAAGCCAGAGATGAAAAAATCCCACCCCCAAGAAAAAAGCTTTTGAGAGACGAGAGTTGGGATTGCATCCTACGAGAAAATTGTAGATTGTTTAATGCATTCTCCTCCTCTTTATCAGCATTTACAGAACCATCGGAGCTTATGGCGGTTGCGTGAGTCTCGTCCAAAAACACCGCGGAGGAAATGGAAGCCAATGCCTCCTCTGAAGACCAGAGTTGATTCAGAACCAAGGAAGAATCAGTCTTGTCCAGGCGTAGGGCGATTGTCATTCCACCTCTGGCGGTAAACACAACCGTCATGTAATCAGTTGTACACTCTACTAAATGAGCACCTTCCACAAGTCCTCCTGAAACCCCACCTTGAGAGGGAGAGATCAACAATGTCTCTCCCTTAACACCCCGAGGGGCCCATTTAAGTTGGCCTAAAAATGTTTCAAAAGCCGATACCATGGTGGCCCCATCCTTGGGTGTTACAGCAGACAGTGCCACATTCATATCAGGGCAATATGCTAAAGCCTCATGCTCGACATCACTGGAAGAGATCTTTTCAAAAGCTATCCCCCCTTCTGTGTCTTCACCTACAACAACAAGACTTTCGACACGGTGTGAATCATTTGAACTTCCAACTGTTCCAGACACACGAACTATTTGGCCAGAATCAGAAGAACCCTCAACATCAATCGATTCAAATCTCTTCATTTGGGGATACAAACTTCCACAAGATACAATCATACCACTGCCTTTGCCAGTCTTGGTATCAAAGTTGGCAACTACCATTTTGGAAGATTCTACCTCAATTCCCATCACGTACACTTTTTCTTGATGAATGAATACTTGTAAAGAAGAAGGAATCAGAGAAAAATTTGACACGTCCCCAGATAACTTCAAAGAAACACTGTTGACCACCTTGAAATCAGCATCAATCTCAGTATATGCCATGGAAGACAGTGTCATATACTCTTCATCCGAAATATAACCAGTCAATATACCACTGCTATCCTTCAATGAAATCAAGTCAATAATCCTCCCATTCGTCGTAGACTTAACCTTGGCACCCTGCAACAATTGCATAGCCAAAAATCCAACACCCTCACCACTAATCCTCTCACCCGAACGAAATAAGGTCAACCCCTCCTCATTCCCAACACGATGTACCACACCCAAAGCACCTTGTCCCTCTAAAAGACGCAACGGTTCTTTACCATCGGATAGTAAATCATGTTCCCATTGTAGCCCCTGTCCAACCTTCCATGATCGAAGTATCCCCCCACTATCTAACGTGTACACCATCCCATCCTGCACTAATGTTGCCAATAGATATCCAGAAGAACAAGCGTTAGTTCTCCACATGACAGAACCGTCGGATACATTCCTCGCGGCCACAAAACACGATACATCATCACCATCATTAGACGATTCGGACGTCACCCAAACAATCTCATCATTGTAAACTGCAGGTTTGGCATATCGTATGCCATGTCTGCCGTGTCCGGGGGTATGGATTAGGAAATCGGTGAGGCCGGCTTCGTCTGCGTGAAGGGCGGTGGTTGTGAGGAGGAGGTTTAGTAGTAGGAGGAGGAGCATGGTGATTGTTGTTGGAGGTTTCGTGGTCTTGGTCGTTTTTGCTATGTAGCGAAAAGGCTTAATGAAAAAGATTCTTGTTTGTTCTTGTGATCATTTTTGCGCTATTTATTTAATTGAAATTTCCAAATAGCGCAAAAATGGGTAATCCACTTTTTGAATCATTGACCCTACACTACACAAAAGACATGGCAT
>JALLAY010001572.1:0-10063 GCA_036939635.1 Cyclotella baltica | reverse complement strand
GATGAATGAACCAAAACAACCGAAACATATCAACATCAGCCATCAACCATTAACCTCCATCAACCATCCATCAGCTTCAGCTGGTTGGCTGAAAACGGAAGACAATGGTTGACGGCTGGCATCGACCCACAATCTCCCTACTCTCAGCTGATTGTCGCTCAAAATGCGATTTGCTGCCCTGCGTCCAACCGCTCCATCACAGCGCTGTAAAACGGACATTTGCTAGATTTTGGATGAGATATTGAGGAAGGCAAGTCTTGATCATTTCTGGACCACAATACCAATGAGTAAATTGCTGTTGAATTGGTGTTCGTCTGTCGTGTCCCAGTCGTGTCCCAGTGTGTTCGGAGCCTGCTGGGGTTGTTTTGTGTCATGTGCCATGTGAAAAATAAAAGCTGGATGATTGACACAAAAATGTCTGCCGCGGCTTTGACTTCGTTTGCTTGGTTCTATGACATCAAGCGAACTTCTTTTGTCATCTTCAATAGTTTGATGAGCATTGAATTGGAACGAAGCACAGACTCTAACATTACCCCTTTTGGAACAATGTAAGGCACAATTGAACACAATTGGGAAGATGAGTTGAGTGGGGGCGAGGACTCGTAAACACCGGCATGTGATGCCATTACTAAAGGATATATCTTCATATTGAGATTATGAAAGGCATGTATGGATTACTACAAGTGGGGCTCCTCTGGCCAACAAACTCTCGGAACAACACAAAACAAGCTCATGTCAGGGCTGTGATGACATGACACCAGACCCATTCAGTTCATGCTAGTGGTGGACAACTTTGGGGTCAAATACATGGGTCTCAAGCACACAAAACACCTGTTAGTAGTACTCAAGGAACCACTCCAAGCTGAAGATAGACTGGGAAGGAACAAGATATATTGATATTCATACGCACTGGGATTATGCCAAACAACAGGTGCACTTGTATATACCAGGCATGTCCGCAAAGCTCTTAAACAATTTCAGCACAAATGGACAAAAACACAAGGCCCACCCTGCCCCCCACAAACAACAATACACCAAACATGCTTCGACAGTGCCACCAGTCAGCAAAGAGGCAAAGAAATCCATCCAATAAGTACGTGGAAAGTTTCCCTTGTATACACGCAAGCTGTAGATGGAACTGTGCTCACCCTGATCAACACCATTCCATCACAGTCAGCTTAACCCACTCAAGACACCATGGCAGAAACCAAACAATTGCTTGACTATCTTGCGTTGCAAGAAGAATCCACATACATAACAAGAGCGAGATGGTGTTAGCAGTTCACAGTGATGCAAGTTACCTCAGCAAACCCAAAGCATAAAGTTGGACAGGGGGACATTTCTTCCTTTCCAGAAATGCAAACATTCCACCCAATAACAGAGCTGTCCTTAACATTGCTTATGTCGTTGGCAACAGAAGCGGAACTTGCTGCACTTTAAAATGTCGTGCGAAGCCATCTATGTACATCCGAATCATTCTGAAAGAAATGGTACACAATCAACTACCCACTCCAGTCCAAATCAACAATGCCATGGCAGATGCCGTCATCAACGGCAAGATACAACCCAAATGAACCAAAGTGATGGAGATACTGTTCCATTGGTTGCACGATCACGAGTGCCAACAACAGTTCAAATTCTACTGGCAATTAGGTAAGCTCAACTATGCTGATTACTTGACCAACACCACTCTGCAGCTCACCATTTAGATACGCGGCAAAATTTTGAATTTGAATCATTCTGAAAGAAATGGTACACAATCAACTACCCACTCTAGTCCAAATCAACAATGCCATGGCACATGTAATCATCAACGGCAAGATACAACCCAAATGAACCAAAGTCGTGGAGATACTGTTCCATTGGTTGCACAATCATGAGTGCCAACAACAGTTCAAATTCTACTGGCAATTAGATAAGCTCAACTACGCTGATTACTTGACCAAACACCACTCTGCAGCTCACCATTTAGATACGTGGTGATTTTTTACCACTCTTTTGTATTTGAAATGCTCAGACAGAACCAAACAGCAGCCAGTGCAACATAGGAGGCTGGAAGCTCTTGCAAGGGTGTGATGATGGTATGAGTCACAGTGCGAATCACACATCACCCATCACTGGGTGGAGATGAGAGCCCCTCATCAAATGGTTTGTGAAGAGCGGCCAAACCATAAGTAGCATAGTCCCAATCTAGACAACAGTTGATTATGAGCAATGACCATGTTTGCCACTCTTCCCTATAACACTTACCCTAATTTTGATCAAACCAAATCAAAAGTTATTTTCTATCAACTTTTATTAAGGATTACAATGCAGAGTAGTCAAAACTCTATGCTACCCAGACACTTTTCATCTCTATACACCTGTATTCTTGATATTACACCCCAACAAACTGAAATTGAGGAGGTGCAAATAATCTTAGATTCTGACGGGTATTTGATATTTGCACCAACTCCTCTAACATTCTTCTCTTCTATATGTATTTATTTACTCAATTGTCACCTGTAAAACATTTTTACAGGTGTTCTATTCAAAAATGGGTTGTCTGTATTGTATGATAGAATTCATCGGCAGACAGGGATCAGGGATTTGGCACATTAGCAAAATTTTCACCAGCAAAGATGATTAATAGTTATTTTGCCAAAGGAATTATTTAGTGATTAGGGAAACATTAAAGATTTTGTGGTTGTTCTTCTGTTTGGGACTTTCTTAGTACCCTTGCATTTCCTTATGTTCTCAATTTCCTGCATGTTCAGCCTTTTGTCATAAATTTATGCATTTCAACTGATTTTGTATGGTAATTTGTTTCTTTGATTGCTGAAGGTATCAATTATAAAGTAATAGCTGAAGTGTAGTTTATCCAAACAGGGAAAATTATGAATTTTACAACACTATTTAAAAATAAAAAAGTGAGTACAAATTTACAGTCATGCATTTTGTTTGTGGGTTAATGAAGGACATAAAGCATTCACAAGAAACACAGCAGATATAGGAACCGGACAAGAGGCCTCAGGAAAAATAATATAACACAACACAACACAACAATGCCACAAAAAGAACACAACAGAAAAGACACAGAAAATGATTCCTGAGCCTGGAATATTGAAATAAGTCTTCAATAACAATGGGACAATTTACTCGTTAAATAAGTTGTTTCGTCTCATAAAAAATGTGTGAAAGAAGCCAATTTTTTCATTCATGACCAAAATTGCGTCCTATTGAATCGAAGTGTTGCATTTAGCTATGTCTTCTCATCACCATATTTATCGTCTTTTTGTCTCATTAGTTAATTAATTTTTTCACATAACATATCAATAACTACTCTGTCGATTCAGAATCGATGAAGAACAAAGAGCTGATCAGTGTAGGTTGCCAGCTTTATCTTTGGGAGGCACAAGTCGTTGAATGCAGCCAGCTGGTGATCTTCAATTCCACCCATAGTTACATCTCCAACTACTCTACCACACCTCCTCCTGACACATCCAACTCTGGCTTTTCCCTCTTTCCAAAACCCTCCAGCAGTAGCTCCAACAGTTGTAGCCCCCCATTTCAGATCTATTGACGAAAATGCAAAGTTGAGAGCCTTCTTCTTTATATATAGAGATAAAGCCATCAAACATTGCTTCATTGTCTCCCAAGCAATTATTGTCACCGAAACCACCCACAGTGATGCCGGCGCTTGACTTTCCCTTCTAGATACATCTTCTACATCTTTGGTGAACATGAAAGATCTCCAACCAAGCTCCTAAATCTATGAATGAAGTCTTTAATCGGAAAGTCAAGAGTGAATTAACTGGTCTAAAATGCTCCATGTAAGATACACTTTTAGACCAAATCAAGTCTCTCAAGAAATTAATCAAAGATGACTGAACCAAGTAAATTGAGTTGGAACATGAGATCAAGCCTGTGGAAAGGTCAAGGTCCATTTTGATTATCTGATGAGGAGGATGGAGCCATTGAAAATGATGATGAGGAAAACTAGGATCCACAAAAAATGCTAAGAACAATGTGAGATGAGATGCTATTAAGAGAAGTGGATAGTATTGGTAGTTTGGTTATTGAGGGTATTGTACTCAAACATCAATAGAATTTTTCACAATATAAAACAGTTGTTCATAATATTTACTGTCATCTCTTCTTTCTGTACCAGTAAATATCAATGTAATTAATTAGCCTGTTCAGAATTTTAGTCAAAATGAGGTCAAGTTAGAAATTCTGTCAATGAAACTATCATTTTCAACCTGACTGATACATCCTATTTTTTGGATGAGATGGAATGCATCTAACAAAGCATAGAAGCACCCATCATTGTGATATAATTTGTTGTATTTAAATTTAGGACATAAATATATGGACTATCTCAAGAAGTATAGATGCACCCTGGGCAAAGCTGCTGTTGCTTTCATAATTCAGACACACCGGGCACCGACTGTCTCTTCAGCTGTTTATTAATCGCTGTCATCTCCGTCGTCAAGAAATGAGAAATCTAAAATTGTACATTCTGCTAGTCAAAATCATTTCTTCTTACTAGTTAAAATTCTTGATATCATAAGTGCGTTATCTTTCAAAGCAAGTAATTAAAAGTAATTCTCCTTTGTACCTCAAAATCATTCCTCTTTTATAGCGCAACATACTTACATAAAGTGTGAGATTAGTATCTTTTATGCAAAGTTTTTGAAGGTAATAGGTATTATCACGATTGTCTTCAATATGATCAAGATGGGATCGTTACTGTACATTTGACTTCAAATGACCACTCCCATTGGGGAGGTATGTCTGTTAGTATGTTAGCACCGGCTGGTTTATATCCTATATAAATTTTACAATCGCAGAAACAAGAATAAGATGGACGTTGGCCCACATGACCTGTGGCTCGGGATAATGGGTCAATGGAATGCAAATCCCACTCAACAATCTCAATCCTCTCATTTCAAAGACTCATTTGCACTTAAACAGAACTTCTTGTCGATTTGTCACTACCCCCCAATGCACAACTCTTCACCAGTGATGCATCTTTGGTGTATACAAACATAAATACTATACTGAATCTTCGCTTGAAGAAATCTTAAAATACCTCCATGACAATTACTCCTTGGTTTCTTGCAGCATCGAGACCTTGATAGAAGCTTTCAATTTGGTCTTTTGGATCAATTATTTCAAATTCGGTCATACTTATTGGAAACATACTTCTGATATACTGGTATGGGGACCCACAAGCTTCTCTACAAGCCACACAGTTTTCGATGTGCTAGATGAAAATGTTATACTCACCAATTGGTATGATATAACTCATTCTATTGCTGGTTTATTGATGAAAGAATTGGGGTTTGGATCCCAGGAATAGGCACCGGGCATTTTTTGGTACATACCGGTAAGATTTTATTGCAGCCTCACGAATTCCTTTTATTTGATTCTTGATTTGATACCACTTTAATATATTAAACATAGCAGAACAGGATCCATGATTATTCTGTTTGCAATATTTCAACGATTTTAATGCATTATCTATGCTGATAAGAAATTATGTAGATAGGTGAATATCAGCAATGCTCTGTCTTGAGCAGGGTGAAAGAGAGGTGTCCACTTTCTTTTTCCAAAACAGAGGAAGTTCAAAGATCACATTTTAATGACCCCGAATCAAGTCCGACATGACTCCAGTTCCCGATTGAATTGACCCTCTCGCAGCACGGGTTTTTTGAATTTTTTGCCCGCAACCCGTTTTCTGACACCAATCTGCCCATCGCCAAACGCACACTTAGATCACCTTGCATCACATCACGCCGATTTGCAAAACACCGCCGCCGGCGGCCGCATCAACAATGGGAATATAAATAATGGCATCCTTCATCGTCTCATTAGTGACACTAACTATTGGTACTCAGTCTTCGAGAGCCTTTTCTCAAACAAAGACGCTGACGTATGAAACGTCTGTAGCAGCCGCCACCAGCATCTGAATCCAAGCACCATGGAGAGGGTGCGGTTTGATGAAAGAACATAAAACATAACTGGCGCCTTCTAACATTTCCTTCCCTGCATCAACAACAACCGCGCCACAGACAACTGCAACGAAAAAGGCACCCCACTCGACGGAGGAGCATTCAACGTAAGCTCCGAAGAACGTGTTTCCATATCTGCCGCGCTGCTTCCGACAACGACAACATTCAAGCTCCAGAACTGTACCTTTGTTCTGGCGATGGGACGAGTCAAGTCGGAAGCAGTGGTGGTGACATTTTAGTGCTTGCGGATGATGGGTCTGGCGGTGAGAACACAACACACACATTTAGACATTGGCTTGATTTTCTTTAGTACGTGGCTCCTTTTACAAAAAATACTCACACATTCGTTTCATTCATCTTTTAGCTGTCACCTGCAGAGGCAAGCTCCGTGCATCAATCCCGATGAGGCCAAATGTGCAGGAAATGGCTCCATCGGTGGATATGTTCACCTTGCCGCAGGCCAATCACCCATCCATGGAGGATACTTGTCGTTTGTTCGGGTTCTGGAGTAGCCAGCAGCCAGCAGTGGACAAGATTTCATTTCTTCGTCTGCAGTTGGAATGAATGTCATCTCAAGGTTTGGCAACAGCTGCGGCTTGCTCTTGCTCACAGGACCCTGATGTACGGGTGTCAGCGGATGTATTGAAATACTAGCCGACGAAATGAAAGCCGGCGCACTTTGTCTGCTGACTGGTGCAAACGGTGTCGAGGATAATGTAGGCATGAATGGCGATGTGGGCTTTGGAGAGGCTGAGGCATGGAATCATGGCGCAGCAGCTGTGTCGGCTAGAAAGACAGGCCGGATTACATTCATAATTCCCACACCACTCACATTGGTTACGCACTCTTCTTGTTTCTCGGGTGCGTCTTTATTCATGTCTTTGAACTGAATTTGTCAACTGTACATTTCCAAACAACTCTCACTGCATCTCTCCAGACGGAACAGACGACAAGAGTGTTTCAAATCCTGCAACCGCCAGAAGAAATGCATGAGAGCCGTTCATTGCGTTCGAATAATTTGACCTTACTGCCCAACATTAAGGAAAGACGGTGAAACTGGTAACGCAAAAGATCTTGCTATAGTAGTGTTCTATCGTCATTTTGAAGAAGAGGATCCTTGGACACTGAATTTGGCTGGTGCCACAGTGTCGGTTCCTCACGTCAACAAGGATCAACCCATTCAACGCGATGCTGGGACATCTTGTGATAAGAAGAAACAAAGTATCTTACCAAGTGTGTGCGGAGACCAAGGCAATCTAATTATGTTATCTCAGAGCTTTGATGTTACTGCTCAACTCGCTGCATTCAAACCTCCTCGTGGAACTGATCTGCTTGGCTGGACAAATGATATCAATGAAGTAAGTTCAAGTGATTGCTATGACGTTACGCCGTCTTTAAAATCATCTCACCAAATCGACAACAACTCTTTTACTGTTCAATCTTATGTGATCGTGGACCGCTCTGCAAAGATGTGTTGTCAACATTGACTAGATTGGACAAGATGAGCAGGCTAACAAGTTCGAGGTTTGCTTTGATTGATAATGTTTGTGTTTGTATCGACTCTGTAAGGGATATGAATATGTTTATTAGTTCTTATTTAAGAATGTCGTTATCATCGGTCATGGCTCTAAGTACTTGTAGGATTAACCAAACGCAATGAAATTTCATGTTTTAGTGCACGTGTTTTGTATGTCGAGATGCTACTTCTTTGGCTGCAGTCTGCTTGAACTGCCAGAAGCTTTCTTTGTTGAGATATGACCTTGTGATTGGAATACCAAGGCTATATGCAACTTCTTGGACAAGTGAAAGTCCACTAAATCAACGATTGCAGACTGTACTTCATCCAAGATTGTGATTAATGAACTGTATCAATTGCTGGATAGCATTCGCCGTATGAAAAGGAACGGCAGCGCATTACTGGCCAAGTCCAAGCTCATACAATGTCATCGATCTGGCAACAAAAAGATATGAATATGACTTTCATACCACGATTCCTAACCGCAAGCCAAAATGCTGCATAAGTATGGTAAGGTCAGCCCAATTTCAATTCATTATGAAGTGAACGAATTGCATCCACACGACGGTAATACCATACTCGAAGCAGCCGGCGATAGTCGGAGCATTGTTGATGGCTCTCTGGGTGACAGCAGTGCCGGTTTGGCGGCGGTATCTGGCTTTATCATACGATGGGTGTCGAGTGTCGAGCTCATGGCGTTGGGTGTGTTCTTTCGTTGCGGTCGATGGGCCAAAATGAGATGGGCGAGAAGTTGCGGGCGTGTTGTCCAGAAAAAGGGTATTTTGCGGGTGCTGCGAGAGGGTCAGGCCGGTAGTAGTTCTTGGTGAGTGGATTGTAAAACAAAATGGTGTTGGAAGTTTCGTCGCGGCCCACAGCAATGCCATCTAACGTTCGTCAGATGAGTAGTGCGGAAAATAACCAACAGAAAACAATTCAAACCAGGTGGAAGAATCTGGCTTGACTCCATGGACTAATTCGTAGGGTGAGATGAGTCGTTTTCCAAGACGGCCTGGGACTTGATTAATCATGATGCTTGCGTGCTTGACAGCAAAGTACCAACAATCACGTCCCATTTGCTTTTCAGTGATATACACTCTGTCCATGCGTACTAACGTCTGCCACGTACGCTCAACGAGTCCATTTGAAGATTGACGATTAGATGGGGTGGCAATGATACGAGAGTTGTTTTCAAGAATCCATTTGCGTGCTTTGCTGCCGATGAGTTTTTGATCGAAGTCTGAGTGGAAAGTTTTGGGGACACCTTCTGCGGCGGAGCGGAAGGCTTAAAATCAGGCAATGATCTCGTTGGAGGTAAGTGCTTGCATTCCATATAACCAGCAATACCTATTGTAGCAACGTCAACTAACAAAAGAGCATATCTATCCACCTAGAGCGAGGCAGTCACCAAAAACAATGTCGATATGGACTTTGTCAAGGTACTTACGATGTTTCTTAATGGGTTTCCCACGATTTGGCTGATTGATTGTGGTAAAGCCTTCGAGAGTGGCTGGGAGTTCACCTGATTTGATTAGCTTGGCATTTTTGGAGGCTGCAAGAATATGTTGCTGGTTTCGAAAGCGGCGACATCCAAAGATGCGATGGAGTTTGAGTGGGTTGAAGGTGTTACGTTTTCCGGCATGGAGAGTAGATAGTGTTTTGGCCGGAAGTTGTGATTTAGCATTGGAGATAAGGTCTTCATCGGTGATTGTGTCTGGAGGAGATGTCGGTGGCTCTGTGGGAGATGGAGCAGGAGTTGGTTCTGGTAGAGGCGGAGGTGGAGGCAGAGCAGGCCGAGATTTAGGGCCAAGAAAGTTGAACTGAACTTGGTCCATTTCGTTTTCTTGTGTAATAACTAAACTTGTGCTTGTCAAGCAGAAGTAGCAAAGCGTGGTTCATAGTAATCAATGTGTTCATAATTATTGCGTCCAACTGATTCATAGCAATATAGCCACACCCTTTCATTAAACGATGTTGGCAAAGAGAGTAGAGTGATTCGGAGAGTGCTGGAAAATGAAGGCACTTTCGAAGTAAGAGTATTTTTCCATTGAAACAAAATTTGACAGATCCAATTCCTGCTTGAACAAAACGAGTGTCATCACCAAGCTCAATGAAGCAGTTTGGTGTCTTACAATATGAAGTAAACGCTTTGTAGTCGGGAAACATGTGGTCTGTGGCTCCACTGTCGGCACAGCACATAAGACTGTTGTGGGATGGCTTAGCAATGGTGGACTGGAATTTATCAAGAATTCCAGTGGCGATGCTTGTGAGATGAGACGAAGCATGACTTGCACGAGCTTTACGAGCGGTAGCAGTAATAATGTAGCCCGAGTTAGTGTTGTTGTTATTTTTATCATTACTGTTAACAGCAAAATCAGCATCCATCTCAGCTCCATCCGAGTAATCCGATTCAATCTCATCATTGTCCACATATCCACACGCGTCCAAGGCTGAATAGGGGTTGTTAGGGTCGGAAGAGGGCGCTGGTGCTGGTGCTGGAGGAGCAGGAGGTGGTGGGGGTGGAGGTGGAGGAGGAGGAGCGTCATCTCGTTTT
>JALLAY010001571.1:0-10084 GCA_036939635.1 Cyclotella baltica | reverse complement strand
TCGAACGGGGTAAATTCGACAGGCAACAAAGACGGAAGACATAATTAAGACATAAGACAGGCAACGCAACATCAAACACTATCAAACAGCAACGGCCAAACCTTGTGCTGCTTAGGAGACAAAGTAATAATGGTGAAGCTGAGCTTGCTATTTTCATTTGTTTCTTCGTTTGCTGCGATTCGAAACAGTTTTATTTTTGCCTTTCAAGGCTTTGATCCAAGCGGCAGCCGACGCCCGAAATACGAACAAACTAAAATGCAGTTGGATTCATTTGGGCTAACCGATGACGGGGATTTTGCTATTGTTGGAGTTAATATGAAGGACCCGGATGATGACGATGACATAGCAACTGTCAATCAAAATTTGGGTGGGGATATTTCTTCTTCGCTTCTAACAGGGACAATTTTCGATAGGAATGAATCCAATGAAAAATCTTTTACAACTGGAACTCCAATTAATTGGCAAAATATAGGCACGCCATCTGAATTACAATATGGTAGTAATGTTCAAAGAGGAGCAGGTGTTTACGATGAAAAGCGTCCGAGTGACGCCATTACAAACCCCATAATTAATGAAGAGGTCCAAAGTGAAATAATAGAGTACTTAATGGAAATAATGCCCACAGTAACTGAAGAGGACGTCGAAAATTACTCCATTGGTCTATGCAGCATTGGATTCCATCCAAAATGTGTCACAATGTGTGAACTTAAACTGGAAGATCTAGACTTTATGAGAGTGTTACACAGAAGGTATTTCTTTAACGAAGTGACTGGTATTGAGCATCCGTGGGAGGTTTAGACATAGAATTCATAAGGCGAAAACTTAACTTCCATTTATTTGTTAAGAAAGTCTGGGCAAAGTCAGCTTGAGGTCAATGCCGTGCATTTCGTCTAAGTTAAATAGCAGATCTAATGCAAATGATAAGCAATTTTTGCCACCCAAAATGCGTAGCTCTTTTCCATCTGATTGCCTATATTTGTTTACAAAGTTAATTGCTGTTGTAAGAACTGACTGTGAATCTCGATTGTTCCTCGACGAAGACGATCCGACACCAAACAGGATAGCAGTTCCCCGTTCGTCTATTGGTTTCTCAAGAGATGGCAACGATTCAGTGTTTTCTGATAACCTTGTATTGTCACCCATCTCTCTTGGCGCTATCAAATCACCCGCAACATTTTGTTCTGCTAAGCATGGGCGGTACCTAACATTTCCAGGAACAGCTTGCATCTGCAGCAATTTGGCGATAGTAGCTCCATCTCTAGGATTTTCGGGTAGAAAATCAAACCGATGAATATCACAATAATTATTTGGTCCATTCTTTATCACATCTTCAATATTTTTCGTTTGAATATTTATGCATTCGTTCTCTGGTACGAGGATAACTTCTACGTTAAGTAGAAGGAATGAAGGCCCCCCAACGAGGGGAGAGAATCGTAGATAAAGTTGAAAGTCAGTAGGTAAATTGCTGATAGATTTGTTATTGACCGTCTCTTCCGCTGCCGTTATTGCTAGGATCGATTCGTTTGCAGGCGAGGCTCGACATGGTGCATGCTGTTGTTGCAATGACGTATGGGAGAAAGCACTTGAATAAGATTGGGTCTGAAATAATACCAAGATTATGACAGTTAAAATCATGTGTTTCAAAACAGCATTCATGACTTCTTGATATTTTTTCGACTATCCGTGTGAAGTGTAAAAGTTAAGAAGCCAAGATGTTGTGGCCTTGGCCTCTGTGGCTGTTGCAGGCTGTTGCCGATTCTGCAACCTCTTACAACAGACCAGAGGAACCTATTTACCTTTGACGTTTGAATTTTATGCAGCAAAACGTGTTTCTTTCTAACGTGATAAAACAATCTCTCTAAGACTGTTAAAGGTAGCGTATCCATGTCTCCTCAAGCTCCTCGCTCATTAACCGAAGATGACCGACCAGAACCAGAATTGTTGACGCCTGTTGACGCGCGACGCCTTCTCCTCTCCTCCGATGAATGTCGTTGGATGGCTCATTCATCTGGAGCCATCAACATAACACAATTATCATGCTCGGTCGGTCCCAATGGCTCCCGTTCATGGCCGGTGCAGCCTCTGCATCTCTGATGTGGATCATGATCTATCTTAAATATGAATTGTACCTCATCGGCACCGATATTGACTATGAAAGCGACGAAGATAGCGAGCCCGAAGAAGAGAGGCGCAATCCTATTCGCTGGCCGTGGGATAAAATAAAGAAGACTGTAATCAATGCGTCTACAGCGTGGCTAAACCCATCTGAATTTTCTGACGAGGAATCCACTAATGCCGATGACAAAACAGGACCTTGCATAGGAGCAATTTTCGGTCTTGATGTGGGCGGGACATTAACAAAACTCGTTTATTTCGAGGAGCAGATGCATGAATACAATAGGAACAAAAGGATCGAGTCTTCCTCTGGCCTGCATAGAAAAGAGCACTATAACTCTGCAGCCTCTGCATTTCAGGTGTTGCAAGCTAGAACCAGTAAGCTCGGACGACGGCACGATGATGATTCTGAAAATGATTTGCATCAGTTGATGAATCAAAGAATTGAATCTATCCCGGATAGGTTAGATGAATTTGCTTCTTCTTGCAATTTGGATGCAACAAATAACATAGGAGCACCCATGTCTCCTGGGAGTGTTGACCTGGAAGAATATGAATTTGGTTTTAAGCGATCAAATTCTTCCGGAAGCAACAACGACTATCCTACAAACGGTGACATGGATCTGTCGCAGAAAGTGGGTCTAAAGAAATCTCTGTCGCTTGTTGATATGTCCAAATCAAATGAGCACGCTGAAGCACTTAACAACTTCTATTCATATGCAAGACGGTTGGATACATATCAGACTGCAGTCAAAGAGAAGGAGTTATCTTATTATTCACGTTCTTTAAAGGGGCAATTTCATTTTATTCGGTTTGAAACACGGTAAGGAAGCATGACTTGTTATTCAGAAATCTTGGACAGTGTGAAAAACTCACACTGACGTCTTCTTGCTTTGAAACAAGCCACATGAAAAATGCTATGAATTTGATGAGGATTAATAACTTCCACCAAAATATCAAAGAAGTGAGTTCACATCGTCAAGATGCTTTCCTGATGATGCCTTCATAACCAACTTCTGTTTTCATTAGATTGGCGCAACAGGGGGAGGCGCTCACAAATATGCAAATGACTGGGACAAAGGTCTTGGTATTAAAATGGCAAAGCAAGATGAGATGGACAGTTTAGTTGCTGGTATGCAATTTGTCATGTCAGACATTGTAGGAGAGTGCTACACATTTAAACCAAATGATTGGAATTCTGAAAGTATGCGAGCAAAAGCTAAAGCTGATTTGTCTGCTGTTAATGGCTCACTACGGAAAACACCCAGCCAGACTAGTCTATTTGGCAGTGATTTTGAAAATGAAGCTAATGATGATCAATTAGAGAATATGCCAAATATTCCTGAAGAGCCCAAGCCTAGAGTTGATCAATGGTGGACGTCTAAAAAGGTTCAACGCGACAATGTAATGGGAGCTCATGCTTACCCATATCTACTGGTATCTATTGGAACAGGTGTTAGCATACTTCGAGTAGATGGTCCAAGGAAACACGAGCGTGTATCTGGTTCTACAATTGGTGGTGGGACATATTGGGGCTTATGTCGGCTCTTAACAGGCAGTGACAGTTTCAGAGATGTACTCAACTTAGCAATGAAGGGAGATCCATCAAAAGTTGACATGATGG
This sequence comes from Cyclotella baltica, assembly GCA_036939635.1. Classification (NCBI taxonomy): domain Eukaryota; phylum Bacillariophyta; class Thalassiosirophyceae; order Thalassiosirales; family Thalassiosiraceae; genus Cyclotella; species Cyclotella baltica. The sequence continues at coordinate 6,345 of JALLAY010001571.1, read as the reverse complement.
TAGGTGATATCTATGGCAAGAACAGTGATGCATTGGAAAAAATTGGACTGCCATCAGATATCGTCGCTTCATCTTTTGGCAAATTAGTAGCAAAACAAAACCCCTCTGAAGACGTGAAAGAAGAAGACCTTGCACGAGCTCTGCTGCTTATGGTAACAAACAATATTGGTCAGGTTGCACACCTTAACGCACGTCTGCACAATACAGCACGAATATACTTTGTTGGGACATTCCTTCAACATAATACAATCTCTCAGCAAAGGCTGGCTCATGCCATTGACTATTGGTCCAAGGGAGAAATGGAAGCACAATTCTTAGAACATGAAGGATACTTTGGTGCACTGGGTGCATTTTTATTGAATCATGGTATTGACGGTGACGCAGTCCATGTGAGGCAGCCTCGGCAAAATTCAAGCGCTCGCAAGAAACGCTTGTCTGCTATGCTCCATCAACGAAGCAAGTCCATGACTTACATGCATCAAGACTGATATTTAGTGGCATACTGTAAGAAAGGTGCAATGAAGAGTCTTCAATCTATCTGTTAATCTTGTTTATAATGTAGTAAAAAATGATTAATGCATGCTGTACAATACGAGTAAATCAAAATTGTTGTCTAAGTTAATTAACTATTTTAGCAGGCCAAGGACCAATACGGTAGTTCCAGTTGTCGTCAAGAAGATTTGGCGTGGGTTTTCTGGCTTAGAATTGTTAGTTGCTGTTAAGTGCTGTTACCATCTGCTTATTTTAGAGTCATTCAAGCTATGAGACAAATGATAATTCCATGGCAGTGGCAGTAGTAATCCGAAAGAAATGTACCTGGCATTGATAAATGTATCTCAGACAAGTTAAATATTAAAAACAGTGACAGCCTTTTTCCATTGGGCAGACTAAGAAAGACCTGTCTAGCTCTCGAGAGGATTGATTACATCAATCCAGATGTGCCACATCTATGGCATCTTACCTTTATTAATACTTACAGATACTTACTTATTTCGATTTGTTTGCCAAGCTTCAGACCATTCAATGATGTGAACAATCATGACTTACCAAACAACTTACATATGAATAGAACAAACTTCATCTTATAAGAGCACACTCATTCCCCTCATTTTTATTTATCTCACAACTGGCTCATTAAGACCGGATCAATACCAATGCAATGCACCTGATTCTACACGTATGGTGTCCAGAAATCCATAAAACATATGATACAAATTACCAAGCCACAACCTCATCTCGCACCATAATGCCCGGGAACTGAGCCCCCCATTCCTGGCGGAGGACCTCTTCCCCCTCCACCCCTGCCAAACCCCCCTCTCCCTCCCGCAAATCCACCCCTCCTTCTCTCCGTAGCCTTTCTCAAAATAGCGGCAGCCTGTCCAACAGCCTGCCCCACCCCCTCTGGCGGAGCACCCCCATACTTCCTCCAATGCGTAATCCGTTGAAACATCGGGGCATGCCGCAACATCTCCGGCAGGGCAATAAATACAATTTCACTCCCGCGGATGTAAACTTGTTCAACGTTGCGTTTCTCGCCCGGCTTGGGGCCGAGCACTACAGCTTTTTTGAGGTAGAGGTTCATCATGTCTTCGGCTTCGAAGAGGAGGCCGCGGAAGAGTTCGCCGGATTTGGTTTCGACGGTTATGACGGCGCCTTCGGCGTCGTGGAGGAGGACGATGGGGATGCCTACGCGGTTGTTGCCGACTACGGACATGGTTGAGGTGTACTTATGTTGCCAATAGAATAGCGGGCTTTCGTTTGTGGTGGTGAGGGTGTTAAAAATCGCGTGTTGGGTGTTGATCAGAAAAGGTATATAATATTACCCACAGTATTTATACCTTTCATATTCATCAACGTTTTACCCCCCAACCCCTCCTCTCCTCTCTCCTCGGACTCCTCGGACCTAGCGGCCAACAGCTGCTGTTACCATACCAACCTCCTCCCAACAACAAAACCCAAGACGATGAGCAATGAGCAAGTTACTTTTCAATATCCCCACAACAACCGTCCCAATCTTTCTACGAAAATCCTTACCCGCCACAGCTTCAGCAACCCCACAAGTATGGGCAGAATCTGCCCAAGAATTCCCCATCAGACGAATATACTGTGTCGGGCGAAACTACCGTGAACACACGCTAGAAATGGGTGGCAATCCTGACCGCGAAGAGCCCTTCTTCTTTATGAAGCCTGCCGATGCTGCCATAGTTTGCAATTCTTCAACTGACACTGTGGAGACGTCTATCCCGTATCCTACTCAAACATCCTCACTTCATCATGAAGGAGAACTTATTGTAACCGTTGGTAAAGATGGCTTACGAATACCAATCAACGATGCAATGGATCATGTTTATGGTTATTCGCTAGGGTGTGACTTAACCCGAAGAGATTTACAATCAGCAGCAAAGAAGAAGGGAAGGCCTTGGGATGCTGCCAAAGGATTTGATTACAGCTGTCCCTTGAGTCCAATTATTCCTAAGGAGGAACTGGTTGATTTTAATGACAATTCACAGCTTATCCTGAAAGTGAATGGTGTTATTCGACAACAGTCCGCAATTGGGAATATGATTTATTCAATTCCAGAAATAATCAGTCATTTATCGCAGTTATTTTGGTTGAGGAAGGGAGACCTTATCATGACTGGGACTCCTGCAGGTGTATCAGATTTGGCTGTGGGAGACCATGTTTCTATTGAGTGTGGGAGTTTATTGCCGTGTAACTTTGTTGTTGGTCCAGCAGAGTAATAACAATGTCACTTAAGTACTGAGCTTAAATGAGTTTCTTTCTCTTCTTGCATATCATTCCAACCAAAATTAGAGCAGTTCAGAATTTGACCAAACTTTCTTAGAATCATCAGCTCACACACATTGAATTCTCTAATGGGGACAGAATAGAACAGTGTAATAAATTAGGGACTTGTTGTTAGTACCCAGATGCTTAAACCAGAATACAGGAGCCTTCTACTCTGATATTCTCAAATAAACGCCGCAATCGGGACTACCAGAGAGAGCAGATCAAAAGCCACTCAAATTTTCCAAGCCATGGGTGCAAGACTCAATGTATGCCACCAACACTGTTTACCCTGTCTGTGTATTACAATCTGATAGTTTATTCTGTAGTTGCGTCACCACTTGTGGCTTTCAGTTCAGTGAACCAATATGCTCGGACTTACCCAGATGCATTCTTTAGCAAATCTACCGACAAATAAATGCTATCCTTCTGAAGTACAATCCTTCGGTCTCGGTTTGATATCTATAATCTTTTCTTGTCACATCATCACAATATCTCCGGTTATTGTGCCATGTACACTTACATTGTCATATGGCAACAACACATGAATCACTTCAAACACTTTTGTCACCAGTCCAGCCGCCAATTATCCAAGGAAAATTTCCATTGGTTTGCTACTAACACCTTTCAATTAGTCTCCAGCAACTTTTCTAAAACCATCTCCTCCATGAACTGTCTCCAACCAAGCCTGACAATTGAAACAGCAAGTTCCATGTTCGGTCCATAATGCTATGGGATAATGTGCCTTGACAGTGTGTAACCTCTCCCATGGATGTATTTTTCAATAAGATACTGGACAACTTGTGTTCGCCCATCAACAGGCTGAAGTGATCTATTAATTGGTTCAGAAGGTTGAATCTGCCATCCTACTCACAGGATAGCTCATAACCATATGTTTGAATTGGGTACTTTTTACAGCAATGTGGTGTTTATCCTGCTTGAATCTCATTAGTGGATGATATTCTTATAGCTTCCCTACATACAGATAACTGAAATAGTGTGTGCATCTTCTGAAGTCCTATGATGTTCATTAAGTCCATGTGCTCATCAAACTGAATAGAGTGCATGAATTTTACCGTCTTGTGTATAAGTGTTTCCATTGTTATTTGTTGGTAGTGCTAGAACAACAAAACTCTCTCTTCATCTGAGACAATTTTTGTGGTGAATGAATACTGCAATTTATTCATTGGAGGAAAGACTTCCTGTGGTGGCGGAATACTTCTTCATCTCCGGGCCCTGACTAGCGTTTTTGTGTTAGTATTCTTGCAACGTATAGCAATTTAACTATGTTGACATAGATGAGTTGCACATTGAACTATTCACATTTGAAGGTAAGTTGGAAACAGTTGACCAAAATATTTTTGAGAGTGTTTGGGTGTTTGCATCCACTGTGAAGCTGGTATGTTGGATATCTAATGTGTGGTCTTGTTCAAGACACCAAGGCAGTCTGACAATATTTCGGCACTGCCTATTAATGCTGTCTTTTCTACTTTATTAAAAACTATCTCATGATTAAGTACGGTGTCAAGAACATGAACAGTTCTTCTCTTAGGTGCAAGTTGATCTTGACCACTTGAGAGGTATTCTTCTTTGCCTTCCTGCTTTTTGTGCATTCCGGCACAAATGTACAGATACATGTGATTTATTCTTATTCCTCCCGTCAAATGGGCTCATTTCTCCAAAATATGACGAGGGGACAATTCAAATAAGTTGAAATGAAAGGCAAACAATGTTGAGCACATCTTTTCGGATTGTCCACAAGTTAAGAGAGTGATAAATCCTGTACATTTCCCCTTCATAGTTACAACTACGTGGTCATAGGTGGAGTGATGACACAATTCACGTCTCCTCCTTACAATAAATGATTGAATTGCTACTTGAATAACATAACTTTGTCAAACTTTTATTTGATGCAATAATGGATCTGTTAAATTACAAGCATTACGCCAAAATAGACTCTGTTGTCAGCCGTCTTACAACTTTTCATGAATCATGTCTTATTTTTTGTACATCAACATCTTCCAAGCCCCTCCATTGGTGTACCTTATACTATCACAACATCTGTGTCTTGAACCTCACTATTCATTGATTTGTGCTGTTGAGGATCATCATTCTTCTGAATATCTTCACTTGACAAATCATGCTGTTGTTCATCATCCGCATCTTGAGCCACTTCGTTCAAATTCTGTTGTTCATCGTCACCCATATCCTGAGCATCAGTTAATGCAACATGTTGTTGAACCTCAATAGCAGCCTGAATTTCACCACCCATTAACTCAGTTTCTTCATCACCACTCTTTGCCCCCCCACCCATCAAACCACAATCCTGCGGAATAACAACCGCCGCCAACAGCGCCGAAGTAACCAACGGATCATTCACCGTCCCCGCATCCAAAGCCGCCACAGCTGCAGCATCAAACTCCGCCGAATAACTCCCATGCGCCGCGGCGGCCGCGGCAGCCGCCGCATCCACAACACTCTGAACCGAAGTAATGGTCTGACCCATTGCCGTCTCGTGCGCCTCTTGAATTTCGTGGGATTGCAATTCTCGCACCTTTAATTGATTTTCTCTACGGTAGCGCATTCGTCTCCAGATGCTTTTACGTAGGAGCCAATCTTGTTCGGGGTCGCCCTTGGTGTATTCTTGGTTGTACATCATTTTTTGTCCGGGGTGCAATGTGAGCCATTTGCGGTAGGAACGTGTGGCTTCTACGGCGGGAATGTCCATTTCTTCTAGGATTTCGGCGTCGCTGGGTCGGAGTTTTCCGGGGATGAATCGACGTTTGGTACCGGAGGGATTGGTGGTTGCGTAAGTTGCCTCGAGGGATTCGGTGAGTAGTTCTTCTTCGTTCTTTTCTTCTTGGTTGATTTCTGGAGCGGATCGTTTTCTTTGTTCGGCGGCGGCTTCTTCTTCTTGTCTTACTTTTTCTGCCTCCATGGCCCGTGCCTTTTTCAGTACTGCGTGATCTTTTAGGTTGTTCCTCCGTGCAATCATAATTCTACGCATTAATCGTTCTTCATCGTCTGCGTGACCCTTGACGAAAGTCCGGCAGGCGTAAGTGAGTGGATCGCCGTTTTTAAGGTTGAGCCATTTGATAAAAGTGGGAGCACGTCGGACTAATTCTTCGTCAAAGTCTGGGGGACGCGGTTTCATTTTGGGTCCGGGAAAGAGATGGTTGGTGCGATTCGGTGAGAAACATTTATTGCTACGTGATTGACGAGGCATTTTGTTGCGTGCTTTTGTAAAGGGGACAAATGTAATGGGCAATGGCCTTTACGGTGTAGAGAAGCCAGGGTAAGTGTTAGATGAGGAGCAAATTAATCTGTTAAAACAATAGCACCATTTTGTGGGCCGCCGTCGCTGACACGGCGGAACCACGAGCCACCAATACAGAAACGGCATCGTGGCATTACGCCCGAGCTTCAAACCATTTCACATATTCTCTAGGGAGCAAGCCATTACATCTGCCGTTGGGAATCATCAATCATCACTACGAAGTGGAAACCATTGTCACGAGAGTTGCTCACCGAACTGCTGAACGTTGCGTCGCCTTGCTT
>JALLAY010001570.1:0-10066 GCA_036939635.1 Cyclotella baltica | reverse complement strand
ACAATTCAAAATCATGTGGAGTGTATTGATCACTGAAGAACTCCACGCAAAAATGGAAATGAGAAAAATTCCCCTGGAAGTAGGAGGACAACTCCTTTGAGTAGCACCAGTTAAATAGACATAGTTTTTACCTAGAGCTACTTAAGTTAAACGTGATACTGTTCTTGAAAGCCTAGAAGCAGGTCTATCCAATGAATCCAACTCCCGGCTACTTTACTCATGTATTTGAGATTTTGTGCAAGTTTACTCTTGGTTTTAGCCAGTCCATGTTCAATGTGACAAATTCAACGGTAGATGACAGCTCTATGATGAAGTACTTTATCCACAGATAAGTAAACTATTTTTGACAGCATCTGCCCAGACTACTCCAATCAACTTCATGCTACTGTGCAGCATTTTTCTCAATCTGCCATTGAGGCTCTGATAGCCATGTAAAGTTGTGGTGGAAAAGATTACGGTGTAGTAGAGAAGCCCTAACCCAACCACGGGTGTTATCTCTACACACACATGCAATCTCAATTACTCCCAAACAGGGATATCCTTCATCCTTCACAGGCTCTCTCCCAAGTTAAAATGACAATCTCTAACAAACAGTATTATATTTAACCACAATAGCTAATATGAAGTCGAGAGTTAAATTTTATTGTCCATTTACCAACTTATATATGTTTTCTATCCATGAGATAAAATCACTTGTTCAATGTGGTCGGGGCAGGGATGAGTTTCAACATGCTACAGAGATTTTACTAAGGTGGTCTCCTTTTTTGCTAATGACACAATAATTTGATTTCAATAGTATGTAGATAACATGTCTATGTAACATGTAAACAATGTTTATGACACTGTCTATGAGCATAGATTCAACTTATGAATAAAGACAATAATGTACAACTGCATTTATACTCTCAGATGATTTGTTTGTCCACAATAAATTTAATTTTAGAACATCGATTTTACTTTTGTGTTAACTTTTTGACTCCAAAATACATCACAGCAGGATTTGCACTTCCACTCTTTTTCATTTTTGTTATCTAGAGCTTTGATTGCACCACCATCCAGGTCTAAACTATGAGAGCATTGTTTGGATTACAGCAAACAGTGATACAATACCAAAGGCAGCAAAGCTTGTAGTACCTGCACTGTTGGACCCATCTGCTTCAAGTGTATTAGCACCACTGGTCCCAGTTTCATCTTCCTCCTCATTGTCCTTAGCTTCATCTAAAGTGGTATTGTCTTCAACATCAGTTATATCTTCCACGGTACTTGCAAGTGATGCATCTTCATTTGGGCAAGGCAGAACTTGTGCACTATCAACTTCATTGGCTTGAGTCTTGGCATCACAACATACTTGCATATTAGTCTTGGCTCCATCAAACAGAGCCAAATCCAAGGTGAGACCTTCAACAAGATGCTTATCACTTGGACACATTGATTCTGTTGTTGTAGATCGCAATGCAGGCTGGATAGTAGACGCCACTGCACAGCAGCCATAGTATGCTGTTTCGGTTTCCTCCGTAATGGTACCTTCTGATAGTGTAATGGTAATCTCTTGATCGCCCTCAGTAATGGTAATTTCTTCAACCAACTCAGGTGCTGTCTCATTGGTTTCTAATTTAGTCTGCGGAAGAAGCCCAAAGGCAGTAATTGAAACACCATCTTCCGTGGTGATTGGATGGACGCATTCTGGAAGGTCGTCCAAACGTGGTTCCTCATCAGGGTAGCAGCATGCATTGAAAGTCTCTTCTTCTTTGACGAAAGATTCGATGGTATTGTAGTACTGGGGACACTCCTGCGTCGTTTCGCAGCATGCGAGGTAGATGGCCTCTGAAGTGCGAGTAATGGAAAGGACAAGAGAAATGGCAGTTGTGTACTTCATTGTGTTGGGATGATATAAGGGCAACAGGCGCAAATTGAAATGTGGAAATATTTTGTAAGAACTGAATTGTTCAGTTGACGAATTGTGTTTTATGAGCTTGGTATAAGGATGAGGTAAAGATGCTTTTTGCCTTTCAATCTGGCAAACGGATCTGGCCAAATTCAAAACGAATCTTACCAAACATTGGTCTTGGTCTCACTTTTTCCTTTTTTGGTTCAAGTACGATACTGTTTGCAAGGTGGGCCCTTCGATCTTGCCAATAGCATCGATCATCGATCGAGCTAACATCGAGCCACAACAATGGCTGACAGCAAACACACACCACATACTCCCACATATCATCCTCTCTGTGAGGCGAATAGTGTCGGGGCTCGGATCGGGGCGGTGTGATGAGCGGTGAGGAGTGATGGTGTAAGGTATGGGTCTGAAATTGATGGATTCGCTTGTGTTCTTTCGCGTTCGAAAAGATCTTTGGTCAACATAACAGTCAACAGGAAGCGGCATAAATCGACACCCCCCCGCCCCGACGACGACAACAGACGACAACCACACATCCCTCCTCATCCCTCATCCCTCATGCATCATAGTGCATCATGCATGCATGGCATACCGTGTAAAATGGCATAGCGCCAAGCGTCACACAGCACCATCACCATTGAACTGTCTTCCTACTTCCTATCTCCCTTCAACCAATCAGTCTCTTGCCCATTCTCACCGTTCAGTAATGACAGCCAAGGGTAGAAATGCAGTGGCCGCACCCGATCTTACACTGCCGTGGGGAGTATTTATTCCGCCAACGACAAGCCATGGCAAGAGCGATCACCACGGCTACGTAGTTATTATAGACAGAAAGGGGAAGTCGTTCCAGTGTGGGTTTTCTCAGTCCTTCGTTGGGTCGACTGGAGTCGAGGTCGGTGCAAAAAGACCTCACGATGACATATCCAAAGATGTGAATGATGATCCAGGTGATGATCAATGTGGCAATGCTGATGCTGACAATACATTGGGTACAGCTGGTACTGGGCAGGATAAACTAGATCTAAATGGGAAAGTATCAGAGGAGAGACTTCACCCCGAGGAGGCATTATTTTTACATACAAGAGGACTGCTGAGAATTGAATCGTTCCCGGTTGGACAAGCTTTGCCCAGTGAACCACGAAGTGGCGCCACTATGTCTACGCATGAATTGATGAAAAAAATGCTACCAGACTGCAACATATCTTTGGCTTCATTTTTAGCTTATGCACATCTTAGAGAACAAGGGTATATTTTAATGCGGTACACGAGCAAAAGGCTTGGCTTGATCTCCAGGATGAATGACTTGAGTAGAAAACAGAAGGAGGGCAAGAATGTTGAACCAGGTGAACTAGATCAAAATTGCAACAATAAATCACCACATCCTAGTCACAATGGCCAGGAGGGGAATACGAACAATTGCCATGCAGAATTTATTAAAAGTGAACAGAAAGTCACAGATGGAGGCGAAATTTTCTCATCAGAGGTTCATACCAAAACTAATGGCGACACTACTAATGGAACATCTCTTTCCAAAAATGGAAGAAGTGGTGAAGTCAATGTGCAAATTCCCAAGCAGCGCTCCATGTGGATGGAAACTAAGCTGGAACTCAGAGATGATGTAGCAAATGCACTGCCACCTTGCACTATTTTATCTGATGTGTCAAACTCTGCTAAAACAGACTCTATCCGTCTCTCTTATTATGCATACAACCCCAATGCGCAATTTAAGAGAACAAACCCTGGGACCCCCGACTTTGGTGTAGCAATTATGTCATTTCACTCGCATGGTGAAAGTGGACCAACGTTTGATATTATTTCCTCCCTTCTATCCATGTGTCAAGGTTCAGATACTGAGATGATTGGAGACATGGATTTTCCACTTCGTATTATGACAGTGTCAGATGGAGGTTCAGTTGTTGCATTCGGTGCCACTGCTGGTGATGTCCCAAGCATTAGTCACTAATAAAATTAACCCGAACTTCTTTGTTACATATCTCATATGAAACTCAAAAATCGTCATCGCCATTTTGCTCACTTAACTCATATTGCCCAGCTCGACGATGAGCACCCGTTCCATGAGAATGTGCTGCTCCCCCAAAGAGCTCTTGCATGTAATTCTCATCTAAATTTCTCCAAAAGTTTTTGTATTTGTCATGTATTGATTCCGAAACTTGACGAGCTAATGGCAGGTCAACAATCATGATATCCTCGATTCCAAGGGAATAATCATGATCATCACCACTTGTATCAACATCAGTGCCTTGCCTCATGCCAAAGTGAGTAAGGATCTTATGAATATATCAAACACCAAACAGAACAGTGAGATAGAGACAGGTATACGTTCGAGCACAATGATAATGCCGGGCCCGAGATACACTCACCTTTTCTGTCAAACTACCACATACAACTGTAGTGAAAATGCAAATGAATAGCGTGACAGCAGCGTATGTGTCACTGTTTGGACCAGGCAAGTTCATTGATAAAGCAAACGCAATTGCCCCTCTAAGCCCAGCAAACCACAATACACATTGCATTTTAAGAGGTATTTTGTTGACACCCTTCTGACGGCAGCAGTTGGCTATGAAGGAGATGGGGAAAATATTCAAAGCTCGGGCGATCAAGCAAAAGGACAACCCAAGAAGAGCAAATGCCACATCCCAGTGTTTGAAGCTCCTGGTAAAGACTTCCATCCCCATGTACAAGAAAACAATTGTCTCTGTTATTGCAGCCAGTGTTGCAAAGAATTGCTCAGTTGATACTTGCGCAGTGTTGGATAAATTGTATGAGTTGTAATGAGAAAGTACTATGCCGTTGAAAAACAGAGCCATGATCCCAGACAGTTGAACCGCTTCAGCTGTGGCATAACATGCATAGCAGAACAGAAATAGTAGCCCTCCTTCTAACTTCGGAAAATCTGATAGTGCTGTGTGTTTGTAAATGTAGGATACCAGAAGCCCCAGTGCTGTGTGGAAATAATTTGAGATGAGTGAACAAAAAATGTATTACCATGGCAGTTTAATTGCAAGCGACAAAACCCTACTTACAAACACCAATAAGAATTGACAGCACTGTCATTGATACTAAGGTAGTCATATGAAAGAATCTGTTTAGATTTGAAGCTGTTTCAAGGCATCAAGTATCAACTTAACACACAAATAGCCACAGGACTCACCAAACGAAAACAAGGCCTTGGGTATCACAGATCGATTCCACTCCGGCCCCTCTGGATCATAAAATTTGTGAAATGTCTTAAAAAGAACAATAGCGACTGCATCATTCAAAACACTCTCTCCAAACACCAAGCTATACAACAAATTATCACATTGCAACTCGGGAGATCCCATAATGCTCAACGTAGCCACAGGATCAACTGCCGAAATCAACGCTCCGAACAACAAAGCCTCCATTGGATTATCCTTATCGATTTGAATCAGCCCCACCATTCCCGACCAATGAGTTAACATCCCAACTACAAATGCTGATATTATCGTCCCTCCAAATGCATACAGAGTAATTGCCCCAATATTCTCAAAGAATTGTTTCTTCTCCAGACTGTAGCCCGCTTCGAATATGATTGGTGGCAGCAGGACGAAGAAGAAGAGTTCTGGAGAGAAGGAGAAGAGAGTGAGGTCTGTTACGGTAAGACGTGCTAAACCTCCGATGAAAATGCCTACGAGTATTGCCACGCCTGATTCTGGTAAGAAGTAGAATTTATTTTTCTTGACGTAGTATGCCTGATGATTGAAATATATGAATGATTTCAGTTGTACTCTAACTCTATTACATTACTTATGTGCATTAATATTTTCTCACCAGCATAGTGCAGCAGATCAAAGTAATATTTAGTAATAATGCAGCATCTGCATCAAATTGATGTGTCTCTTCAGCGGCATCAATGTCTTCAATCGTCGGCGATGCAGAGGGAGGTACTACGATGATGGTCTTGTTGATAACGACCGTTATGCTTTCATTGACGAAGCTTTCGGATTGGTTGATGTCGGTGATGGATTCTTCCATGGTTTAGATGCGTTTAGATCGAGTTTTTGTAGCTTAATAACGATGGTTGCCGTCGTTTATGCGTCTCATTGTCGAATTGATAAACTTTGATGAACCTGGCGGCAGCGGGCTGAGCTGGGCGAAACCTGTAACAAGTACGCCCGTTGTGGCGCCCATCCTTCTTGAAGGGAAAGAAATTATGCATGATTTCCAATTTTTGATGCGCTGCTGTTTGCGCTGCGCGGGCATTTGGCAAAACCTTCAGGCCGATGACAACAAAGTGAGCCCGCTGTCCGCCCCCAATGCCCTCACAGCGCCCCAACCCCGCCCCTCTCCTCCGTGCTCCTCCGTCCTCCGTGCGGTCATCGGTCATCCACCTCCGCTCCGCGCTCCACCCTAACCCTACCTCTTCAACCATGAATGCCCTCGCGATATTATTGTTAATGCTCTCATCACTGCTGCTTAATATTTCTCCAACATGTTCATTTCAACCAAGCACAGTCTTCTCTTCACATGTAAATGGCGCCAGAAATCCTCACACAATACAACCGCAAACTCGACTCCATGAAAACAAACTTGACTCTGCCAGTGGAATGAACAGCAACGTGGACGAATATCGTAACGGAGTTACCCAATTTCTCTCCAACTTTATGCAACGTTCAGAAGATACTGAGATCCAATCTGATCCCCTTGCGGATATTGATTTTGGTGCACCAAAAATATCAAAAATGAGTCTCGTAAAGCTTGCGTCTAGGTTAGATAGAGAGTTGTATGAAAAAGAGTGGTTTGTAACGGGAAGAGTGAATCCTGTGTATTTTGATGAAGGGTTTCAGTTTCAAGATCCTGATGTTAAGTTGACGGGCATTGAGGGTACGTATTCATCAAACGCGTCTGTTAATTGATTCATCTCTTCTTCATGATACAAACTGCATCTGTTCAATTTTCCATTCAAAGAATATGCACGTGGAGTCCTCAAACTCTTCGATCAATCAACCTCACGTGCCCAAATCATATCAACAGTTGTTAACACGACCGTCCCGAACACAATCACTGTCACCTGGCGCCTATCGGGACGAGTTAACATTGGACCCGGACTTCCCATCAAACCCTACATCTGCTATACTGATTTTACAATAAATGAGGAAAATGGACTGGTTGTGTTTCAAGAAGATCGGTTTGATATTCCTGGGTGGGACATTTTGTTGAGTGCATTGTTTCCGTTTTTGATTGGTAAGGTAACAAAAGAGGCGGCTCCGGATGTTGAACCTCGTGATTTTAGCAATAATGATGCAGATAGTGTTGGTGGGGTGTTTGGTGGTTTGTTAAAGCAGTTGGGGTTCTGACATCATTCTGCTTGGAGCTAAAGTGATAGTTCTTTCTTATTACAAGCATGATGTTGCAACTAAATGTTGGAAACGATGAAGTGAAGAAAGCTTGCAATGTTCACGTTGCGGCTGAATATTTTGTTAGAAACTAAATGGATCATGCCTTAATGTGGCTTTTTGATAAACCATAGATAAGGGTTATGTTCAAATATCTTAACTCTACCTTAAGTAGCAAGTTGTTTTGGCCAGAAGTCTGCACAAAGTTATCCTCAAGTTGCTATTTTAATATTGGCTCTGGTGCAGAAGCTCCATTGAGAGGACTAACCTTTGCGCCACTCTCTTGACTCCTGTAGCAGTTTGTGATTGGTATTAAAGTTAGAGGTTTCAGAAGTACATCATAAAATCTGTAAGAAAAATAAATAACTTACCCTAAGCCCCATGGAAACATAGTCACAAATTCTTCTGCTGCAGTTGGGTGGATTGCCACAGTGGAATCAAAATCTGCCTTTGTGGCTCCCATCTTTAAGGCAACACCAAATCCTTGCAGCATCTCGTCAGCGCCTTTCAGCATGAATGCTTGAGTCAGTTTGCGCATTATACTAATTCATACGACAAAGAGCAGCTTACTCACCCATCCCAATAACATGTAATCCAACAACCTGCTCATTGCTACCCACGCAAACCAATTTCATTGCGGTCTTTGGCTTCTCACTTGCATCTACTTGCCACGTCCCGTAATAGAGATTTGAAAAGACTGATTTGTATATTTTTACATTTTCTTCTCCGTATTTAACCACTGCTTCAGCCTCAGTTAAACCAATTGTGCCAATAGGTGGATGCGAGAAGACTACAGTTGGGACATTTTCGTAGGACACCTTGGCTGAAGAAAAGGTGGATGGGCCAAAGAGGCGATCGGCAAGTCTTCGACCTGCCGCAATGGCTGTTAAAAGATGGGAGGATTAGCGATGGATTCGATAAGGATATCCGTTTCTTGCAAGATTCGCTGAGTACAGAAGGCGACACTTACCCATTGGTGTCAATTCAACATTACCACAGACATCTCCAACAGCGTACAAGTTTTGAACATTTGTTTGAGAATATTCATCCACTGCTACATAACCTCCCTTTTTCTGTTGGACCCCAACTTCGTCTAAGTTTAACGATTCCACAGCTGGGCTGCGTCCCGCTGCCATGACAACCACATCAACATTTTCAATTTCCTGCCCATTAGTCAGCACAACCTTTTTCAAACCTGTTACTTCATCTTGCACAATATGACTAACTCCCATTGTATTTCGATAAATACTTATGCCATGATGTTCCATTTCCTCATCTAAAGTACTGGAGAGCAATTCGTCAAAATTGCGCAATGCTTTCTCTTTCCGGACCACTAATGATGTTTCACTTCCCAAAGCAACCAAAACTCCAGCAAGTTCCACGGCAATATATCCTGCTCCCACGACCACCGCCTTTCTCGGCAGTTTATCTAACTCAAAGAAGCCATCGCTTGAAATTGCATAGCAACCGACAGAGTCATCTGATCCTTCTGGAATTATTGGATATCCTCCTGTCGCTAATACTATGTGTTTCGCACTGTATCTTTGGTTTTGCTGTGTGGAATCTCGACTGTCTGTGGGCGCAACAAGTACATCAACACTGCTGTCATTACGTTCACTAGGGATCAATGAAGCCCTACCAAACAGTCGCGTTACTCCCGCTCCAACCATGTTCCTTTCGTAAATCCCATTTAATCTCTTAATGTATGCATCTCTGGATCGTTTGATGTACCCCCAATCAAAACGAATAGCGCCTGTTTCATACCCCGAAAACCCATAGTGATGCATTTCATGCAGAGTTTCTGAGATTGTGGCAGCATTATCTGCATCAACGATTGGTTCAGAAATATTGTAAGTGCAACATCACCAGGCAACAAAACGCTTTTATATAAACAGAAATGATATCTCACACATAATTTTCTTCGGCACACAGCCCACATTGACACAAGTCCCACCCAACCGTCCCATTTCGACAACACCAACTTTGGCTCCATACGAGGCCGCACGACGAGCGGAGGCGATCCCTCCTGAACCGGCTCCTACAACTAACAAATCAAAATCGTACTCGTCGGTTGCATCGGACGTAATGTTGCGTGAACTACCGGTAAGAAATGCAGGTTTGATTTTCTTCAATGTACGACCAGACAGTGATGCATATGCCGCTGATGAATAATCCCGTCGATGGATTTGATTCCGTTGTAATTTGGTAATGTGAGGTGTGCTGTCGTTCGATGCATGGGCAAAGAGAGAGTTGAATGTTGAAGTGGAGGAGGGAAGGAGCCGATGTGTGGTGCGATGGAATGTGGGGAAGTAGGACGAGGAGGTAATGATTATAGCCGACATGATTAGATTGAGTGAGGGTTTCATTGAGTAAGGTATGCAGGTTTATCTTTAATGTGTGGTATCATTGTCATTCAATTGCCATTTGCCATTGCCGTCTTTCGAAATGAACAAGAGTCGAGCAACAACGATCGATACGACGATGACGTACGATACGAGCTTCGCAGAAGGAGGGCTGACGAGAGCTGACTTATTTCCAGTATCAAGCAACGAAGAAGATGACATAAAAAACGAACTTCGTAGAATGAGAGCGAAGCCTATATTACGATATCTACTACATAAATACATATAATAAACTTACACAAGTAGGTAGCATACAAGCCACGAAAATTTCCCGTTCATGTGAGAGTGAATAGTGATAAGCTAATTGATTTATTTCTGTTTGGTTATGCTAAAACGATACTTGATTCGTATTGAATGAAATTTAGAGGTGTGTCCCGAACGGGATAACGGGA